>OLMO02000238.1:8211742-8227030 GCA_900291935.2 Cassiopea xamachana | reverse complement strand
AGTGCAGTAAGGATGATAGAATAAAACGTTTCCCAAGCACTACCGAAGACTGCAAATAGTTTGACTGATGTCTCGTGAACTCAAAACACTACGCCGCTATCCTAGCCAGTAGCCCTGCGTTGGCAAAGCATCGCAGCACATGGAGGTTGTTGTTGTATCAGGGAGGGCAGATTTGAACTTGCCCCACTTTCATGGATTTCAGCCAATCGTATGGCGTTTCTGGCGGCGGTTGGTTTCTGAAATTTGCTAGTGCGCATGGCAAACAACCGATTTGAAGGGCAAAATAAATGTTGCCCCGCAAATGACATCATCTTAATTCAAGCGTGCTCAGCAGTTTTGATAGAAGCGAAGCGAGGCTCCACATCTACAAATGGTCTCGAATCCCGTGTAAATAATTAACTGGCCTAGATTAAATCACTGAAACCCTGGAGTATTTTACTTAGTACTATCAATTACTGTGTAGAAATGTCATTTCTACATTTTCCTTGGGGGGGGCATTGCCCAACATGCCCCATTGACGAGCCGCCACTGCCCTACAGACAGTTGCACTGACAATCGGTTGAAAAGATCTTCAAATAGGCAGATCATGACGACTAGTATATATATTGTAATCTGTGCAGACCAATTGTGCGGCGATCATTTATCGAAAAATGCCTTTGTCGTAAGATAATTTATATGAACTTTGGCTGTAAAGCATATTGTATGGGAAACAGCATGTAGCTTGGATATTTTTAATGTCAGAGGGTAAAAGGGATTAGAATCCTTCTTCAATAACATCAACACATAAGGTCACAGTCGTCATGGTGAAGTTTTTGTTTTTAGATTTTCATGAGTACTATTTTGATAATGAGTATCAGCATAGTTTAAAAGACAACATAATCACGTCAGACATCTTTGTGAGCTAGCTTCAGTAGCAAACACGGTTTGGGACTTGTTTCGAAAGGAAACGATAAGCCGAAAATTGTTGGTATTGGGGTATGGGAAGAAGAGGGAGTACGATTGATATTCAATATATGAATCATAATTTATTGAGCCAACTGTGTGGATGGAACGGTGATGGATGCTATTCACTATGAAGTTTCGATCTTCAGTGCGTTTTAGTGTATCTAAAGCGAATATTTGATCAAAATGCATGAGTCAAGTGTAGGAAGGATGGGCAGAAATCAGCCAAGCATATTTGAAATGATGGAGGGATCAAGTAGACGGAAAAAAGAACTGGCACGAGCATTGACAAGAAATATGGTAGCGGATGAAAGGAAGGATGAATTGCCTCCAACGATTGCAAAGACTGAAGCTTGGAACAAAGTCGAGAACTGGAAGGAAAATATTAACAAAAAAGCACTTGGAGATGACAATATGACGGACATTAGAAATGAGGCCTTTCTTCGAGAAAGAAAAGAAAAAGGACATATTCTGAATAGGAATGAACTTGATGCCGCAACGCAAGTTGAACGTAAATTAAAACAGGTTAGGTCAACGCGAAGGCGCTCACAAAATGCTGTTGATGATGAATGCATACGGAAAAGGCTACTTGTCAGTGAGATCGACCTATTACCTTCAAGGGTGGACAGAAAAATTATTGATGCTCGTTGCCGTGTTCAAAAGACAGAGGAGAAACCTAAGAATGACAGGGAAACAAGGCTTCAAACTGATGCAGCTACGAGACGTGAAAGTCCACCGAAAGATGTAGACAATGTCACTTTCGGGAAAGATGCAACATTCGATCCTCCTAGTAGCCAACATGGATTGAAACAGAAAGCATTTCCAACAGAAGATTTTGAAAATGTGAGACACAGCAAGGGGGGAGAAACAGTCGACCCTCCTAGTAGGCAATCTAGGTTGAAACAGAAAACGATTCCAACAGAAGATTTTGAAAGTGTAAGACATAGCAAGGGGAGAGGGATTATGCAGGATGAAGCACCCAATGCTAAAAAAAGAGAGGATTGTCGAAACAAGATAGACTATATCAGTGGAGGCGACAGCTCTTCAAAAGACAACTGTTTACATTTGTTAAATTCTCTTAAGCAGTTGATAAGGAAAAGAAGCAACTCGCCAGACGATTTGAAAGCAAATCTGAGCAAAAGGAATTCTATTCCATTGAATGCACGCTATCAGCACATAAACACTCGTGATATGACATCGCCAGCTGATTTTGAAAATGAACTAAAAAAGCTCTCGAATAATCTGTCTGATCTAAACACAGAGATTAGTGACATAAAAGTTGGAGTGCAAGAGAGACTCATAATGGTTACAAATATGCTAAAATTAGAGAAATGAATACAAATATTATGGTTCCAAAATAACATATTTTTGTTGCTTGTCCCGAGCATATGCCTGGGAAGCAGGAGACTGGGTGTTGTTATTTTGTGGCCCCCTTAATTCAAAATCCTTGCACACCCATGGCCCCGCGTACCAAAGTATGCCCTATAAAAGCTGAATTCCAGAATGTGTTGCAAAATATATTTCTCTCGACTCTTATCTAGTTCTGCTGGCAATCAGTTGCGTAGCCACGGGGGACATGGGGAGGCAAATGCCCCCCCCCCAACTTTTTGCCAAGAGCATGCTCGGGAATTCTTTAAAATCGATGAGAAAATGATTTGGAGGGGGGTAGTAGCAAACCTTCAGAGAAGTAAAGGACTTGGCAAAAAAATTTTATTTATTCCTCCACACTTTTATAACCCTAGCCACGCCCCATGCTGGCAGTTCGTTGTGAAAAAGATAACAATTGCGATGCTAGTTAGCCAGAGTAACTAACAAAGTAAAACATCGATTACTTATTTTTTTAAACATATTTTCACATACAAATGAGTATTCACTTGGCCGACTGATTTCTAAATTGAATTCTGTGAAACTACAAAAAGTCACTTCCATCGGAACTGAATGTGGGTGACATTCTAATGGGATCGCTTTCACGTTTGGATTTGTATTGTGACTTATCAGCTGGACTTAGGTGTGAGCGATGAAAGTAGAGAGAATCGTTCAGCTTTCCCAAAAGCCCACTCTCAGCAACTGGCCAGTCGTCAGTATTTGAGCTATGCCTTCTGAAGCTAACCTGCTTCTTCTTCATAGCAACTGGACGCTCCTCCGTCGCCACTCCATTAGAGTGTTGGACTGTAATATCTGCTAGACGGGTGTCCAAACCAGGTGATCGATAATTCAGCGTATATTTTAAGTCTTCTAGTCTTTCTCGACCGTAAATGCTCGGTTTGTGTTTGGTATCTTTTTTCAAATACTTGTCTCCCTTGCGACTATATTTCCAATCATATAAACTCTTATATCCTCCTACATCCCTCCTATCCCTTCCTAGGTCTTCTAATTTAGTCTTTCTGATTTCTGTAAAATCTCTCAACCTCTCCTTTTCCTCTTCTTTGTCTGTAGCTTTAATTTTCCCAACACATTCTGCTGCAATTTCACTTACAATCTCTTTGAATATTGAAAATGATAAATCATCCATTCCAAGAAGATTTTTCTTTTTACATGTTGCCTGGATTGGTGTATTTTCTTGACGCAGTTGCCCAAAAGGATGAAGTCGTTTTACTTCCCCGCTAGCAATATAATCTGCGTGTGATTCGCTTACTGTACCCCTTCCCAATGTGGTGTCATCCACTCCAGCGGACGCTTCTAAAGATTCGACCTTGCTAGCCAGGGTAGCAACATCTGATTTCAAGTAAAACATTTCTGCAGTAATATCATACATCTTCCATGCAATATCAAGAAGTCGCCGCTTTTGCGCTGAGACATTCTGCGTAGCATATGAGCCCTCTGACGGCTGGGCATCTATAATTTCATTGGTGTCCAGCTCTTTTCTAACCTGCGCAATTGCATCCTTTAAGTCGTCCATTAGAACACAAAAACCTATAAAGGTGAAAAGGCACTCACTAGATTACGTCATAATACTACATAGAAACAGACTGTAATAACGTTAGCTATGCTTTGAATAGTAAACAGCCAATCAATGGATTTTAATCATTAATCAACATCCGTTGATACAGCAATCGCCATAGTAAAGGCTATCTATGTTGGTTAAAATCAAAATGTAAGCAATGCCTAGGACAAGAGAACTACTTTCTAAATCGTAAAATAATCAATATTCCTTTTGACATATACACCATTGGTGATTTATTTGGTGCTCTAAGCAGCAAAAAACTGTGTTTAAATTTAGCTAAATCTGTTAGAAGAAATCGCATTAATGGTATCCTAGCACCGAAATATAGGCCATTGATGGAATGCAACCTTTGCTTGCTGAACATTCAAATAGGTGGATCTAGTAAGCGAATTATCAATATAGAGAAGTTAACTTAAGGAGACTGTAAAATGAAAGAACTCACAATAGACATATGAAACCAATTTAAGACATTTTCTTTAATTCAACGACATCATGATGGCTTTCCTCTTTCCATCTCTTCAAGCTGATAGCAAGTACAAGCTCCAAACACGAGTAATGGCTACTTGCGTGTGCTTGCATTCGTAAAACTCAATACGAGCACCATTTGATTGGATACCTGCTATTACATGTCAAGCCTAATATAGGGAGCTTAATTAGAGTCGTTCAACAACAAAGTAGCTTTGGAAGAAGCTGTGCAAAATGACCGCATCGGAGGAGAGATCCTCGATGTCCATGCGAATATTGAGTCTGCCCATAAATCGTCTCTTTGTACATCAGTAAAAATGAAAGCATATGCAAGACTATAACTCTTCAGGACCGGCAAAAATAATGAGTTGGAATTCATGACCCCTTTATTAAAGACTCGCCCAGTTAACATCTGTTTTGACTGGGCCTATGCAAGACTATAGGCCTAGAAATCCCAAGACTTTCATTGCAGCAGAAAGCAATATTTTCGCAATCAAGACCTCAAGAGATTCCAAACAGCCTTCTCTTGAGAATCTGTTTTAAAGGATCTTTAGAAATGAAAAGAGTACTGACAGAAAATTCAAGATGCTGGTTTTTTACGAAAACAAACTACGAATGGCTTGAGGGTAATTGGTTAAGGAAGTATGGATGAGTTAGAGCTGATTGAGAGAAGTTCAAAAGCAAAGATTGACGAAGCAAGTTCAAGGGACTACCACAACGCGTTAGAAAGAAAGAGGCGCAGATTGATTTCAGGGAAGTTCGAAGTTCTAAAGAACTCCATACCAGATCACGTCTATGGAGGTAATTCAGAGAAAGTCCCTCGGTGTTTAATTCTAAAATCAGCGTGCTACTATATTAGCAGTTTGGAGAGAGAGAATTCAAAGCACAGAAATGACATTGAGAAACTGAAGCAAGAGAATGAGATATTAGAAGCTGAAATACACAGACTTGAAGACTTGGCCTATGCAAACGAATGGGAAGATACAGTTGATGACAACAACTTGTAATAGATGAGATGGACTTATAGTACTTGAAAAATTGAAGATTAATAATGTAGAATTACTTGTGATTTCAATGTTGACACTAGATAAATGAGATGATTTGTGGCAAAGCTTTTTCTTGCATCTTCTGGAGTTTACATATCGTTTTCTTTCCAAGGAGGAAACTCTTCGGCAAACTATATCCAGACACTTTTGACTACTTTTAGCATGTTAGACAGCAGTGCGTCATGAAAAAACTTTCAGACATAAAACGATAGAAACAAAGATTAGCGCAGTTTTGTCCTTTTGGATTGCTAGAGGCTGAAGTGTCTGAATATGCTGATCACATCTAAAACGGCCTATTTAAAAACAACTTGTCTTCGAACAGTCACCAAAGATTACGTTCACCTGGAGGATATCTCCCTACGCCAGGTTCTTTCTTGGATGCAACTTAAAAGTTGCATGTTTATGTGCTAGTGAACATATATAAAGTAGTTTGACCAGAAAACAGCCAATCAAGAATAAAATGGTTAGCATGTTATTAGGGGATCAATGCTACAATCTAATTCGTCATCTAGTTGCATATAAATTTCACAACAAATTATCATCTACGCACATTAGATTAGAAGACGAAACACTTAGCTTGGGATTTTGTAACAAATCTTGTTCGGCATGGAAGGTGTCTTGTTGCAGCAATGGCAGCAATAACTTCCAGCATTTAGATATACTTACGAGATATATAAATAGGTACCCCAGGCCGTATTTATCTGTTTTCTACTTACAGATACTATGACTAAATAGCTAGGTATGCCTTCACTAGATAGTCAAAAGGCAATTAGCAGGATGAAAATTAATTGGATATAAGGAGAGGGACATAACGTTTGAAATAAGCATTTACTGAGGAAAATACAGTACCGGCATGAGGCATACACTGGGACAATTGTTTTATCGAAGGCTATATCTTCCAACAAGAATCTTAGGACTAACATGCTATCAAAGTTGAAGTGTTATATAAAATGCAAAACGCTAACTTAGACACCATTATATTACACAAATGTACGCAGTTTGTTTGAAAAATGTCTAAGCCCATGAAACGCCTCGAAAGCTCTCTTAGGCAAAGCGCTCTATTATGGCATAGATTAAAACCTAATAGGAATACATGGGTGTTGTTCTGACTAAATTGCTATATCTGTGTCTGTATATAGTCATAAAAACATACAAACTTTTTGCAAATCCTGTTAGCAAGTAGAGCTTGGAAGATTACGGGACTATCGTTTTGCATTAACCCTATGCTAAACATGATTCTATTGAAGGGAAGAGTGACAACGAAATGTGATGACACTATCACTAACAGTAAAAAGCTTCGTTGCCTTCACAAAGCATTTTAAAAACTGATAAATATCTTAATCATGAAAAACAGAGATCTCCGGTTCGAAACCCTGAAATTTCTACAAAGTTGGAATTTTTTCCCGAAGGAAAGCTAGCCTTAGCGACAACATCTCTACCTTGGCCATTTTCCCTTGCCTCCGGTTTGAAGTCAACAATGGGAAGATGATCAGGCTCAGATGACGTAAACTCCATGATTGATTCGCACTTGCCAGATTTCGTATTCTGAAAACAAATTTAAGATAATTAAATTTCCGTCGATTTTCAATTGCAAGTGCACAATGAGTTTACTTAAGCTAGTGTGTGAAGAATTTCTTGTCGTTTAAGCGCTCAAAAGCTTACTAGCAGCTTCTAGGGAGAGAAGTAAGAATTTATTGGAAGAATAACAAGATCCAATTTGAGCTACCCTAAAAAGCAACCAGTTCTAAATCCTTACTACGTGCATCGTACAAATAGTGAGTCTCATGCATACCTTGCAATTCAAAGAAATGATTTTAGCATGTTTCTGTGGGAAATTATCGCCGTTGTCAGTCCATTGCAAAAATCGAAATTTGGGAGGCTTTTCTATGGGTCTTGGTGAAATCAGTGTAAATTTCTGCCGGACATTGTCTGCCAAAAGGCGCAAAAATGTCAGTTGTACACGACCAATCGAACTGTATGATATCTGCAAAAAACACATAACACTTTTACAAAAAAGGGTTCAGACTCATTAAAGAATAGGAAGGAAGCTTTCCCGATGTTTTGAACGTAATATATCCAACTAAGCAGGAGCGTAGCCATAGGTTGCCGCACATCCCCCCTCCCCCCAAAAAATTTAGCTAGTCGGCAAATTTGCAGTAAGTTAATATTGCTGTCGACGCTGTAGTACTGATACAATACGAGGGGCGCCTTCCTTATCGGCAAATTTAGTTAGAGGGAAATCTTTTTGTGGGCGAATTGGGCTGTCCACTCCTCCACCAGTTTCCCATAGCTTCGCCCCTGCAGCTAAGTTTTAGAAATTGCAGATGTTGACAACAAATATACTAGTAAAAAACAAAAAAGACACAGTTGGTCTTCAGAGCTTGCATTTGCAAATCGTTCTAAGCACATTCAACCATTTAGGATTATGTTGTATAAAGTAGTTTCCTCTGGGAAACGCTACTCTGAAATTCCATATCGCTACATGTTTCTAGTTTGCAAAAAAAATCATTTCTTCTGAAAAGCTGATAGGTAGCGACAAGTACAGCAAGATAAGCGTTTAGAACACTTTGGATCCCTCATTAATCATAATAGATTGCGAAATGGTTTGGCAGCTGAAAGATGCTAACCCTAGAAGGAGGTAAACAAGGACAAAGACACGGCAATGTAACACAACATAGAACCGCCAAGAGGAGCAGAGAAAGAAAGAGAGTAGTTAAACCGAAAGAAACAAATTGACACGAGTGTAGTGACCCAGTATTATCAAGAATAAAATAAACATAGAGATAGAGAGGCATTAAGTGCCACAGAGAGACATAGGCACAGAGAGATATGTAGAGACACAGAGAGACAAATGGAGACACAGAAACAGACAGAGACACATAGAGACAAATGGAGACGCAGACACACAGAGACATAAAGATACAGAGAGACACACAGAGACTTAGGGACTTGAGAGATATATAGAGACCCAGAGAGACATACAGAAACAGAGACACACAGAGACCACAAAGAGACAAATAGAGACACATAATAGAATGAGGGACAGAAAGGCACAAACAGCATTCATAATATTAATACTTTAATATTCAGCAATTTCAATAACTTCGCATAAAAATGTTGAGAAATGCTCACTCTTGAACCATTTTTGGTCTCGCTGAACCATGGAGGAAAGGAACTTTTAGGCCATTCTATTTCTGAAATCTGAAATAAAATGGTATGCAAACAACTAATCACTACTTGACATATCTAGCTAGTCCAATCCTACTGAAGAGGGGGTTTGCAGTTGGGTGCAAAGACTGAAATTTTACGATCTCCACGTTTAATCCGATCATGAGTTCATTGCATCTTCAGCAATATTATAAAATGTTATTACGACTTGATGCGCAACTGATGTGGGGTGAGTGGCCAAGCGGCCCAGCCAGTTCCATTAGCTTAATTGAAGTTAAGCATGGCTGTGTATGGTCAGAAACTGGATTGGCGACCTTCCAGAAGAACGACCAAAACAGTTCACTCCCCCGTCCTTCGGAAGGGATGCTAAACTAGGGGTCCCATGCCTGGATGCGGCATGCATAGTAGGCCTAAATTAGCTGAAAAAGCTAGGTATAACAGCATACTCAAAATAAAGTAAACAACAACAACAACAACTAATGACCAATCTACTTTAATGGTAAATTATAAACATCATCTTTCAAAGATTTTTTTTTTCATTTCATTTTTTCATTTCACATATATTTAAAGTTGGTTAATACATAGTAATAGAGTAATTTACAAAAAATACTAATACTAATTCAAACCAACTGCTAACCTAAATTTAAAACTTAACTACAAAAATTTTAAAGACAATACTGGATAAATTAACGCTCCTCCTTGCCTATGTGCAGATATGGCACGTGCAATTTTTGCCATCCCAGTGGCGTATTTCTTTCTTAAATTTTTGAATGGTTATGGCCCCTTTAACATTGTCCCTGAGAGTGTTCTATAGCAGACTTCCCTTAAATGAAAGTGAGCTTGTTCCAAACATTAGAGACTTTGCGGCTGGGAGCCTACACAGATCTTTTTTACGTAAATTGTACGGTAAATCCTTTTTTATGAAGAATGCCGCCATGTATGCAGGGTTTAAATTGTTCAATGTCTTGTAAATCTCGGTCATAAGGAATTGTAAATTCCGTTGGTGTATCGTTTTTGTTCCACTTTTCTCTAAAAGTTGTTCAAATGTAGATTCATATTCATCGTATAATACTCTCAGGGCCCTTTTGTGTGTTTTATTTATCTTATTATTTGCAGATTTGCTACAAAATACCCAAATTAGGGGGCAATAAGTAAAATTCGATATTACAACAGAGTTAAAGAGGACTTGGGACTTTTGTATCCCCAGGTATGGTCTAACCCTCCGAAAAGCACTTACTTTCTGGTTTACCTTAGTACATATTTCTTTGACATGTGTTTCGAAAGTCAGTTTTCTATCAATTTTTACACCCAAGAGTTTTCCTTCTTCATTTTGTAAAATAAATTGTCCGTTAACATTTAGGCATAATTTATTTGAACGCTTGTGGCCCAGAAACATCATTTGAAATTTACTAGGGTTTGCGCGCATTCCGTTTTCAGTAAACCAGGTAAGTAATTTCTGGAGATCATTTTCAAGCCTAATCGTAGCATCGTCTAAAGACGTGCTACATGAATATAGGGTGGTATCATCTGCAAAGTTGCATATTTCAGACTCTAAGTCCATGAGAAAAATGGTCCAAGTACGGACCCCTGTGGTACTCCGATGGAGATACGTTGAGCAGTGCTATTCTTGGAGCCGACTTTAACCCTCTGTGATCTATTTGTCAAGTAGCTGTAAATTAGTTTTAATGCATTTCTTTGAAAGCCGTAAGCGCTCAACTTTGCAATTAAAAGATCATATGGTATGCAATCATATGCTTTTGATAAGTCCATCAGGATAGTACCCACTATGCCAGAGCTATCAAGGCATTTTTTCCAGCTTTCAATAACCCGAACTAGTGCATGCTGAGTACTATAACCTTTTCGAAAGCCAGATAATAATGGTGATAAGATATTTGCAAAATATTGGTACATTTGATCAAATTTGATTCGCTCAAACACTTTCGCAATGGACTTTCGCAAAGATATTAGCAATGAAAGTGTTAAACCAGTCAAAATTGGCATGAAGCATTATTTCAGGTATTCTGGGAAGTACTTATTTTCATTCATTTCAGCTCGCGTGTCTTTGGAGGGTGGCCCTACAGTTGGAACTGATCTACAAGGGGCGGCCTTCCGTCTACATTAAATTTACATACATCATTAGAAAAAACATTACAGAGTTGAAAACCTAAATACAATAGTATGCATATGAAAAGGCAATCAACCCAAATTAGGAAGCATGACAACTTGTGCATAGGACAACTTTACAAAACGCATGTATATGTACATATATGATGATATGCAAACAATTAATATCATACCTCAGAATGTGACTTATCGGCTTGAACACAAGTTTCACCTTTCCTTGTAAAATTGCAATATGCTAGAATAGAATCACGTGGGCTGCCTTGGTTCGGATCGATCCAATAAAGACCTAGAATGCAAACACGTCTATTACATGGCCTAGTGTCTCTCTTGATTTTACCTCCGTTTCCCCCAATTCCTTGGGGCTTGGAGGGTGTCTCTGAGAGGACTTTAGTTTAGGGCTACGTCCTGTAAAACGTCAGAAGCACTCTTTTGGAATATGGGATTAAAGTTGCTATCATCATTGATCTCTGCATCTAGAAGGAAAACTGATCCCTTGATCTGAAAACGAAAGGCGAGCAAGCTACGCAAATGCTTTCTTCTGCTGTCGCATGCCTGTAGTCCAGCGCTTGAAACAAAATCTCCCAACATTGCTGATGACAAGATAGTCTACGCCATAATGTACACTGAAATTTATATGTAGCAAGGCTCTTTGATATCATTACCTGTCCTGCAAAGAGATTCAATTGCCCTGCAAATTGAGCTGCTTTATCTGTTGGGGGGTCACACCCCACACTACCCAGAATTGTCGTCCCTGAGTGTGTCATACCGCACTCAATTGCAATGTGCTAAACTTTTTCTGTACTGCACTGTACTGTACTGTACTGTACTGTACTGCCCTGTCCTGCATTGTACCTACTATACTCTACTGTACTGTCACATTTTGCTATAATGTTCTACTATATAATATATAAATGAAATACCATTGCCTACCATTTTTCACCTTCTTTCCACAATGGAACAAATCCAAACAGCTGCGAGCAGGATTGTCTTTATTTCCAAGTGGTGATCTAAGTTCCTCCACTTGTTTTCGAAGTCTTTTGACTTTTCTACCCAAACTTGGCGTGTCCTCTTCATCAGAGACAGACCTTCTTCTGCGTCCCAGGTGGCTGTCCCTGGCAAAACTTCCACTGAACGGAAAATGATAAGCTGAAGAAACGCCACGCTAGAAACATAAACGAGCATCATTATATCTATTCTAAAATCAACTTAAAATAGCATAAAATAAATTCTTGCAATGTGTAAGCTGTAATTTACCTTTGCCACCAGTAGGGCCGTCGAGAGAATTCAGACAATGGGGCAAAAGAGAAATACGAAACCCCCTGCGAGCGACGCAAGCAGAAAAAAGAGGGTATGTTTATCAGGCAAGAGGAAATGCCATTCTTGCTCTTTGAGGTCCAGGCGTTAAGGCCCTAGGATATATGAGATCTCTAAGACCCTGAAGCCCTGGGGCACCTTGCCCCCAATGCCCCTCTCGGCGGCTCTGGCGATCAGTCATCTATTTTTGCAAGTTCTGGCACAGCCAAACAAAGAGCGTTATTCTCATGTAAAATTCTGACAACAATGACCTTTCAATCGCTGTGTCATGTTTCGTACTAGAAAATGGAAGCTGCAATCTTGACCAAATGTTCCTCAATCCTCTCTGAAAATAAATCAGATTCCTCCAAAATGCCACCTACGTTGCATTTGGTAGTCCGAAAGTTTGACCTCCAATATGATGCTTATCTTCAAAATGCACTTTAATCTTGGTATTTTATTGTATGCTTTAACTAATGCTATCAAACTATTTTGCTCTCAAGGACAATAACCATAAAACACCGACCAAAGATTAGTAAAATAGAAACTGTGGAGTACTGTCTAAATGAAGCCCCTAAACCTGATATAATGGCGCCATATTGGCATACTGGGAAAGATTGTAGAAAAAAATTTATCAAACTCTTCACATCTTCATGGCATACTAACTGCTTACATTTTTGCACATAAAATCCAATTAAATAGGTGGATTTCCGATATTAAAAGAAAATATCAGACGTACCCAAGGAGCTGGTGGTCCCTACAATGGAAAATAAACAAGGAAAGTTATTACCGAATCAAATTTACAATGAGTATTTTACCGAATCAAATTTACATCTAGTAGCATCACCTGACAGAAGAAAAGAAGTATAAATTTTTACTCGCTAAGTTTTTAATCGTGATACAACTGTGTTCATTCTCTGGGCAGGCAGATACTTCCCACAAGCAAAATTTATTTCAGTCAACCAAACAAGTTGGCTAAATTGCTTAACTTTCCACTTATTTCTAGGTGTCCAGTGGCAGGCAACTGCTTCTAGATTCGGGCATTGTTTTCATAAGATTTGACGGTTTTTGATAGAGATGTTTAAAAACACATACCGGTGGTCCTGTGCGACCCTAAAAGAGGGAAGTATCATGCATGAAATATAAATGGAAATTAAGAGACACATCAGCAAATTACCTGGATGTGGAAAAGTCTCCACACTTTTTACAGGAATAAATTTTATAAGAATATTAAGGCTTAAAATCGCTGAACATTTAAGAATACATTAAGAATATTGCAATGTTCAAGCTTCATCAAGACTTTGAATTTTTGCACATTGGAGTCATAATACTGTTTGTAGATTAACCTTTTTCACTATTGATACACTATTTATTATTCTGCTCCATTTTTATTTTGCTTTATGATGAACTAAGGCATCAACAGAGATTTGAATATATTCCTTTGACTATTTTCGTGCGTACTTAACTACACTTTTAATATTAAAGAATAATTTAAGTTAGAATAATCTCAGGCTCAAAACCAAAACAAATAAAGAACATTGAGGCTGAGCGAAGAATTAGCTATAAAAATGTGAGTATGCAATATTTTGAAACACGGGTAGGGTAGAATTTCACAATTAAATAGAATCCCTTCAAATTCAACTAGTCAAGATAGCACTTTGAACCCTTGGTGACTAAAGAAGAAAGGACAACAATTGGTTGTTAAGGCCAATGGTACAAGCTATTTTCCAACGAAAATATAACGAATTACTTACTGTTGGTCCTCTGTCACCCTGTATCAAAGAAAAAAGGCATATAAAAATTAGTGAATTTGGCTGCAGAAGATGAACCCAGAGAATATGGGAGCGTGCATACAAGCACCTATACACAGACGCATGCAGACACATGCAGACGCACAAACGCACATAAACACCAACACAAACACAAACACCCAAACACAAATATACAAACATAAATACACAAGCACACTCATACGCACACATAAACATGCAAAATACCTATAGACAAATACTAGTATATACCAGGGTGTCCTCTAAGGAATGGTCAGTAGTGGGGAACATATGTAGAAAAGGGGCGCAAGAATTCCAGCATCGTAAGCTTTCGCATTGGCCCTACTCACAAAAGCCCCTTCAAATAAGCCCCCATTCTGGAGCTAAAAATTTGCAACAAGCCACCTCGAATAACCTTCAACCTATACTTATGAATTGCGCCAGTTGAGATACTATTAGATAATTTCAAATGAAATAAGGGCCCATTTTGAGGTAAATAAGCTATTTTCTTCTAACTACTGTGGCAACTGCTCCAAAAATCCCTCTGAAAAATGCCCTGACACATACATAGCCTCAAAAAGCAAGCAGAGGGAAAGTGTATTTCGATCTTGCTTCAAGCCAAATGTAGAGAACAGTCTGCAATGGCTAAATTTGGAAATTAGATATTATACTCTACGAAGACTATGTGATGGTCTTTCAAAAGAGATCAGCTGACAAATGGAATGCTATCATCGTGACCCAAAAGCCTATCATTCTGAGTTGAAGTAGCCGTTTATAAATAAACAAGATACTTGAGTAGAGGCTTATTACAAAGGCAAAACCTATAAAAAACATGGTACAGATCAACTTAAACGATGTATTCTCGACAATTCTATTCTTGGAGTAAAAACTCCACTAATTTTACAGTGTGTTTCATCTTCTTCTCTATCTCTTCAATCACTGTTTAAAGAGCAACGACCTGACGAATCTTCAACTAGCTGCCTATGTCATTAGAAAGAACCTATGAACTTTATTTCCTAGGTTTTTGAATCAATCCTTATCTTATAGCTCACTCTCAAAGTCCTCAAAGACTACTCCAAAGATCAGATAAAATAATAAAATGGCAGCATATGGAAGGAAATTGAAATTGGCCTTGGCAATTAATTTAGTAAAGCTTCATAGAATTATTTAGGGCTACTGATATTAAAATACAAAATATTAAATCACTATATCGACATGATTTGAGAATGATCTGAAAGGAAAATAACACCGAAAGAAAATAGTCTAGATCAGTGGCATGAAGCAACCTTAAGCAGAAACATTTGCACACCATTCTGTATTTTATTGCTCTTGTGATATAAAATAAAGCTTAACGCAAAGAATAAGCATAGACAAATGGCCTTGATATCATACCTTGACACCTGGATTACCCTACAAAACAACAATATGAAACACATATGATGCCATTAAAACATAATCACATATGAAACAATTAAAACTACTGTACATGCGTAGTGATAAATATATTCATACATTATATATATATATATATATATAT
>OLMO02000238.1:8170654-8211642 GCA_900291935.2 Cassiopea xamachana | reverse complement strand
CTGTATTGTACTGTACTGTAATGTACTGCCCTGTCCTGTCCTGTCCTGTCCTGTCCTGCATTGTACCTACTATACTCTACTGTACTGTCACATTTTGCTATAATCCTCTACTACATAATATATAAATGAAATACCATTGCCTACCATTTTTCACCTTCTTTCCACAATGGAACAAATCCAAACAGCTGCGAGCAGGATTGTCTTTATTTCCAAGTGGTGATCTAAGTTCCTCCACTTGTTTTCGAAGTCTTCTGACTTTTCTACCCAAACTTGGCGTGTCCTCTTCATCAGAGACAGACCTTCTTCTGCGTCCCAGGTGGCTGTCCCTGGCAAAACTTCCACTGAACGGAAAATGATAAGCTGAAGAAACGCCACGCTAGAAACATAAACGAGCATCATTATATCTTTTCTAAAATAAACTTAGAATAGCATAAAATAAATTCTTGCAATGTGCAAGCTGTAATTTACCTTTGCCACCAGTAGGGCCGTCGAGAGAATTCAGACAATGGGGCAAAAGAGAAATACGAAACCCCCTGCGAGCGACGCAAGCAGAAAAAAGAGGGTATGTTTATCAGGCAAGAGGACATGCCATTCTTGCTCTTTGAGGTCCAGGCGTTAAGGACCTAGGATATATGAGATTTCTAAGACCCTGAAGCCCTGGGGCACCTTGCCCCCAATGCCCCTCTCGGCGGCTCTGGCGATCAGTCATCTATTTTTGCAAGTACTGGCACAGCCAAACAAAGAGCGTTATTCTCATGTAAAATTCTGACAACAATGACCTTTCAATCGCTGTGTCATGTTTCGTACTAGAAAATGGAAGCTGCAATCTTGACCAAATGTTCCTCAATCCTCTGGAAATAAATCAGATTCCTCCAAAATGCCACCTAAGTTGCATTTGGTAGTCCGAAAGTTTGACCTCCAATATGCATGCTTATCTTCAAAATGCACTTTAATCTTGGTATTTTATTGTATGCTTTTAACTAATGCTATAAAACTATTTTACTCTCAAGGACAATACCCATAAAACACCGACCAAATATTAGTAAAATAGAAACTGTGGAGAACTGTGTAAATGAAGCCTAGCCTCTAAACCTGATATAATGGCGCCATATTGGCATACTGGGAAAGACATTTATCGAACTCTCCACATCTTCATGGCACACTAACTGCTTACATTTTTGCAAATAAAATGCAATTAAATAGGTGGCTTTCCGATAGTAAAAGAAAATATCAGACGTACCCAAGGAGCTGGTGGTCCCTACAATGAAAAATAAACAAGGAAAGTTATTACCGAATCAAATTTACAATGAGTATTTTACCGAATCAAATTTACATCTAGTAGTATCACCTGACAGTAGAAAAGAAGTATAAATTTTTACTCGCTAAGTTTTTAATCGTGATACAACTGTGTTCATTCTCTGGGCAGGCAGATACTTCCCACAAGCAAAATTTATTTCAGTCAACCAAACAAGTTGGCTAAATTGCTTAACTTTCCACTTATTTCTAGGTGTCCAGTGGCAGGCAACTGCTTCTAGATTCGGGTATTGTTTTCATAAGATTTGAAGGTTTTTGATAGAGATGTTTAAAAACACATACCGGTGGTCCTGTGCGACCCTAAAAGAGGGAAGTATCATGCATGAAATATAAATGGAAATTAAGAGACACATCAGCAAATTACCTGGATGTGGAAAAGTCTCCACACTTTTTATAGGAATAAATTTTATAAGAATATTAAGGCTTAAAATCGCTGAAAATTTAAGAATACTTTAAGAATATTGCAATGTTCAAGCTTCATCAAGACTTTGAATTTTTTGCACATTCGAGTCATAATACTGTTTGTAGATTAACCTTTTTCACTATTGATACACTATTTATTATTCTGCTCCACTTTTATTTTGCTTTATGATGAACTAAGGCATCAACAGAGATTTGAATATATTCCTTTGACTATTTTCGTGCGTACTTACCTACACTTTTAATATTAAAGAATAATTTAAGTTAGAATAATCTCAGGCTCAAAACCAAAACAAATAGAGAACAGTGAGGCTGAGCGAAGAATTAGCTATAAAAATGTGAGTATGCAATATTTTGAAACACGGGTAGGGTAAAATTTCACAATTAAATAGAATCCCTTCAAATTCAACTAGTCAAGATAGCACTTTGAACCCTTGGTGACTAAAGAAGAAAGGACAACAATTGGTTGTTAAGGCCAATGGCACAAGCTATTTTCCAACGAAAATATAACGAATTACTTACTGTTGGTCCTCTGTCACCCTGTATCAAAGAAAAAAGGCATATAAAAATTAGTAAATTTGGCTGCAGAAGATGAACCCAGAGAATATGGGAGCGTGCAGACAAGCACCTATACACAGACGCATGCAGACACATGCAGACGCACAAACGCACATAAACACCAACACAAACACAAACACCCAAACACAAATACACAAACATAAATACAAAAGCACACTCAAACGCACACATAAATATGCAAATATACCTATAGGCAAATACTAGTATATACCAGGGCATCCTCTAAGGAATTGTGAGTAGTGGGGAACATATGTAGAAAAGGGGCCCAAGAATTCCAGCATCGTAAGCCCTCACATTGGCCCTCTTCACAAACGCCCCTTCATATAAGCCCTCATTCTGGAGCTAAAATTTGCAACAAGCCACCTCGAATAACTCTCCACCCATACTTGTGAATTGCGCCAGTTGAGATGCTATTAGATAATTTCAAATGAAATAAGGGCCCATTTTGAGGTAAATAAGCTATTTTCTTTTAACTACTGTGGCAACTGCTCCAAAAATCCCTCTGAAAAATGCCCTGACACATACATAGCCTCAAAAAGCAAGCAGAGGAAAAGTATGTTTCGATCTTGCTTCAAACCAAACGTAGAGAAAAATCTGCAATGGCTAAATTTGGAAATTGGATACCATACTCTACGAAGACTATGTGATGGTCTTTCAAAAGAGATCAGCTGATAAATGGAATGCTATCATCGTGACCCAAAAGCTTATCATTCTGAGTTGAAGTAGCCATTTATAAATAAACAAGATACTTGAGTAGAGGCTTATTACAACGGCAAAACCTATAAAAAACATGGTACAGATCAACTTAAAAGATGTATTCTCGACACTTCTTTTTTTGGAGTAAAACTCCACTAATTTTTCAGTGTGTTTCACCTTCTTCTCTATCTCTTCGATCACTGTTCAAAGAGCAACAACCTGACGAATCTTAAACTCGTTGCCTACGTCATTAGGAAGAACCTATGGACTTCATTTCCTATGTTTTTGAATCAATATATTTATCTTATAGCTCACTCTCAAAGTCCTGACTACTCCAAAGATCAGATAAAATGACAAAATGGCAGCATATGGAAGGAAATTGAAATTGGCAATTAATAAATTTAGTAAAGCTTCATAGAATTCTTTAGGGCTACTGATATTAAAATACAAAATATTAAATCACTATATCGACATGATTTGAGAATGACCTGAAAGGAAAATAACACCGAATGAAAATAGTCTAGATCAGTGGCATGAAGCAACCTCAAGCGGAAATATTTGCACACCACTCTGTATTTTATTGCTTTTGTGATATCAAATAAAATTTAAAGAAAAGAATAAGCACTGACAAATGGCCTTGATATCATACCTTGACACCTGGATTACCCTAGAAAGCAACAATATGAAACACAATCATATATGAAACAATTAAAATTACTGATCTATACATATACTGTATATACGTAGTGATAAATACATACAAACATACATACATACATACATACATACATACATATATATATTATATATTTATATATATATATGTATATATATATATATCATATCTATATATATATATATATATATATATTTATATATATACATAAGCATACATAAATATCATTTAATGACTATACTTGATAGGATCAAAGCGTATACAGCCATATTAGGATTGTGGTGCAATGCTAATGAAAGCAGACCAAAGACCGCCTACCTGATATCCACGTGGTCCCTAAGAAGGAGAGATTCATAGATAAGATATGTGCAGTTAACTATAGCGTTTAGACTTTTTAACATAAATGTTTAACAGTGAGGCAGCAGTGCTTCTTTGCGAAGAAAATTTAGCACAAGCCAGCAATGAGATTGAGTTATTGTAGCAATTATAGTTCAATGTTTCGGCAAACAACAGTTTGAAATTGTCAGAAAATTCCAATGTGATAAAGCCAATGAGAACTTAAACTGTTTGTCATTGAGGTTTTACTGCTGCCTCAAGGTGTCATGATCTCCAAGAAAGAATCAAAAGACAAAATAACTTACTTCACGCCCACGATCTCCCTACGGAGGTAATTGAAATAATTGTGTAAGAAAATAGCTATAATGAATGAAACTGAAGGGATAAGCAGAGGATAAGAAGGAAAGAGCACTGACGAGACTGAAATACTTTTGCCGAAAAATCTGGTGAGTATCAAAAAGAGTTGTGGAAACCATGAGAAGGCGGGACTTTAGCTACAAAAGAAAACAGTAAGCAGAAAGTTAATAGCATCATGGCACTAATCGTAAGCGGCTGCCCTAATAAGCCTTGATACATAGAACCACGGAGAAAAAGTTTTAGGATCAACTTTGACAATCATTTTGAGGATCACACAAAGACTATCGATCCTTTAAATAAAAGAAGCTAACTTCAAATACTTCAAATTGACATCAGAGAGAAAGGCCCTCAAATAAACTATGCATTTTATGAGCGTCAACACAGCAATAAACATCCAGTAACATACTAATTGTAAATACTAAAGGGCTTCATGAATAAGATAATATAACTTCAAGCACCTTCTCTCCTTTTTTACCTCTGGAGCCTTTCACGCCGGGGTTGCCTCTTGCTCCCTAAAAAAAAGACGAATTTAAAACTGACTAATGTTCCTTTATTCATATTCAACATAAAGGTGCAACGCAGTTAAATTAACCAATGACGTCTAATTAAGCGGCACATCCAAACATGTCAGTGAGAAATACCTTTTTACGTCAGCACGAAATGACAAGTAATATTTATTACAAACGGTAAGTCAGTGATTGAGTATTGTGATAACAACTCCTATTGTAATCCATGCAAGAGATAGTGATATATCTTTTAAAAATTTACATTTGAGTTCATTGCCTGCAAATATATGAATAATACAAAATGAATTAAAACTAAACCACAAATGGGGGGCGAGGCATTGCTTGATAAATAGCAAATTTATTTGGCATCTATCCGATGTCCATTTTCTATATTGTAATTTTTTCTTTTCTAATATCCTAAGCATTAATTATTTTCATGGGGGAGGGGGCTCCCCCTCGATTATTTAACCTATTTGGAGAGCTCCACCTAATAAGTCTACCTTTTTTACAGTTTTGGAATGTAATCCATTCAACTGTACACAATTTGTTAAGGATGGATTAATAACTCAATCAAAACTGAAATTGACATACTCACCTGGTCTCCCTTTACACCAGGTGGCCCAGTTGGTCCAATTTGTCCCTTGTCACCCTTGGTAGGAAGAAATAGGTAAATAGCATAAACTTTGGAACACTGAAACAGAGAATTCACTTCCAAAAAGCTGATGGAATGCAATATAAGCATCTTTAAATTTGTTGTCCATTCCATTCCGTGCTTTTGACAGGCATGTCACAGGCCACTCTACAACTTTTTATTACTAAAGGCTATTGTTCGGACTCTAAGCACAGTCCAGAATAAACTCATCCAGTTACATAACAATGTTGCTATGAATTAAACCTGATTAAACATTACAAATAGCAGATAACTAACCTTATCTCCGTTAAATCCTCTAGGCCCTGTCTCACCAGGTCTACCAGGATCTCCCTCAAAAAAGATAAATCTATGTGATAGTGTCAGCTAACTCCAAAGCACGGTTTTCCTGTTGGGAATTATTCTAATACTTTACTAAATAGCATCCATATTTTTGCAGAATGCACTTTCTTAATTATATAAAATTATTGCTATAAAGGAAAGGCTTATTCATTACCCACATTCATAAGCACTTGTTGAAAAAAGATTTGCTAAGTCATAAATCGAAAACAAATTCCATGCAGTTTAACATGAAGTCTATCAATGATCAGCTTGTATCTTCAAGAGCTGCAAAATATGTTTTTTCTGTACTTTTAGGTATCTGATAGAAGGAGGTCTCAATAGTCAGTAAAATTGCAAGTATTTTCCGAGGGGTCAGGAGAAAATCTGAAGAATACCAAGCGCAGGCAAAATGGGTCAAAGAGCTTGGGCAAAATTGCCAATATAAATTAAGACTTCTAGCTCTTTAACAGTTTTTAAAAAACGTCGGAAGTCAAAGAAATGCGGATATTGCAACTGTAGGGTCTGTCAGACTGCTAATTTATAAATGAAAGTATGGAGCTATACATGGAATATTAGAACAGATAAAGTAGCTTGCGAAAGTACTTGTATCTTATTAGGACGCCTCGCGTGTAGTTATTTGCTATTTAGACTCACAGTGCTTGGAGAAGATTGTAGAGGTCTATGTCGTTTCGCGTTTGTATATTATATATTTGGACTCTCAAGGCTTGGAAAAGGTTGAGAGTGCTGTCACATATTTGTTGTTCGTGAGATACGTCGAGGGCTCGACTGGAAATGAGCCAACAGAATCATTATAGTTTCCAGGAAATGTTAGCATATGTGTATATCGGTAGTTTCTATTCATTAAATTGTAAGACGCGTGTATATGTCCAAAAGTATTTTATATTAGTCGTTAAGAATAAGTTAGGTTAGATATAAATAAACAAACGTAGTAATTCTGTAAGGCTAGGCACACCATAGGAAACCCCGTAATAATGACTGTGCATGAGACTGCATTCCATTCTATTGTTTTAGGGATTAAGGCTTATCTACCCTTGCATCATACCCGACTAGACTAGGTATAATAGAATAAACTAGCATTACCCTTCTTTTGTATTTTATGCTGAGTAACGATTACTCTATGTCGGCAAAAATGCTGATGCATCCTAACTCAGTATTTATACATTATTTAAGAGCACCCCTCGTAGAGAACTAGGAGAAGTAAGAAGAACTAGGATTACGATTCGAGTAAGTAGAACTAGAGAATTAGAACTAGAACTATGTGAATCATGAGTTAGAGTTCGTTGGTTCAATGGCAGGGACGCGAGTCACCTAGCCGAGCCATTTGAACAGTGAAGGAATGAAGATAAACGTTAATAGCTATTAAAATTTCTACTCTCCCCACTACGATTCTAAAGACCGCTCGCACATCAGGAAATCCTGAAAAAATATAAAGTAGCCCACCGAAGGAGTACATCCAAGAATTCTACGACGATCATGATGATGATGATGATGAATATCCAAGCATCACCTCATCTGTTCTTTCACTCGTTCACTCTCTCTCTACATCTCTTTCTCTTTTTTTCTTAAATTTCACAGGTCTTTAAGGCTTTTATTTATGGTACGGTATTCATAATTTTCATATTCTTTCTCTTTCATCTTTGTATCTTGTAAATAAGAGAAAGGTAAAGATAGTCCAGTATACTTTCGTACGTAAGGGAATGCCTGTTAGAGAGGACACTTATCCTGAGCCATCGGTATGTGAGGTAGAGTGGCCAGCTCCTTTCCTCGCTGCTTTTATCTCCCCAGTGTTGCTACCGGGTACCCATTCGCTGCTGTGTGAACAGTGAGCGAGCGCTCAGTCAGGGCATCGAGTCGGGCTCGAACCGTAGACCTTTTCGCACGGGAGGCATGTGCTCTAACCACTATGCTACCTCGCCCATCTTGTAAATAGTTGGACTTAATTAGCATTATTATCTACTATAAATAGCCAACTTTAAATTAAAGTATTCATTGTTATATGATTATTATCCCTCTATTATCAGGTATCTAAGAGTAATATGGTTTGGAAAAGTGCAACGAAAAGCGTCAAATACCACTAGTATAAACTAGTTACAGAAGTAAACCTTTTCTCCTTTTCTTCCAGGAAACCCTCTTTTGCCCTTAAATCCACGAAGACCCTGTGGATCAAAAAAAGTCAAGACTAAAGTACAAACCAATGGTTTGATAGGCTTTGAAAAACTTTTCAAATCGAGCGGCAATCTATGAGCATTACTGAACTGAGCTGATTAAACTACTTCTGTTTCTTTGGTTCGACAATGAAAAGCAGAAAGAGGATAGCACGGCAAGAGTTTAACATTTTCTAAGATTCTATCGCTGGCATCTAGAAACGTATTTGCACGATAACCAAGCATTGTTTCATTAAGCCATGGGTAAGAAAATCAAACAAAGACAAGGAAAATCAAAACAAAGTTTGAATTAAACATGGAATTGCTGAATGAATGAAAGACGCCAAGGCTCTACATGAGATTTAAAGCAGACAGTATAAGTAAATCTATAGTCTGCATCTCTAATACAGCACAGACATGTATAGAATATGGTATATGTTCGTGTGTAGCCGCCAAATGCATCAAAAAATAAAATATAGGTTCAGTACTTACAGGAATTCCTTGAGGACCAGCAGGCCCAGGATTTCCTATAGGACCAATGGGTCCCTAAAGAGCAGAGAGGGACTTACATTAATGTCAACAAGGTACAGATGCCACAGCGTGGGTAAGGGACCGGTCGTTATTTATAACCGGGGTTGGGGCCGAAGATAAAATGATTCGGTAAAGAAAATTTTTGTTTGGGTAAAAGTTGGGCAACAAGAAATTAGACAAGGCAAGGGTTTGGATAAATATTTCAAATGTTGCTTTGGAATAGATATAATCCTGGCGAGAAAATATCTTTCATCGCATTGTCCTTCTTTGAAGCCATGACATTTATTGAAATCTTTCTCATATTGTTGGGTAAGCCAAATTTCGACCCTTTAAATAGTTGGGTATTGAATTTTTGAATATTCTAAAAATTAGGCAGGAAAATTTTGCAGTCAAAACCCGCCTCTCTTCAGTAGCACTCCTCTTTATAAATAATGACCCGTCCCTAATGACAGGGGGTTTTCCCACAACACCTCTGATGCAAATTATATCTGTTTCCATTACGCTTCATAGAATTGACATAATTCCAAGACATCATAAACTTAAAATTTTAAATTATGCTTTGGACTAAAATGGGTATTATGAATGTGAATATATTTCGTTATAACTTGCATCTAATCAAAATCATAAAACTCCCAGCGTGGGCATGTTATCCTTGTTATATGATCAACAATACCATACAACGCAAGCAATAAGGCAACGTAGCAAATTATAACAGTCATACCTGTTTGCCTTGCGATCCTTTACTACCAGGTGATCCTGGGCTTCCAGGTGGTCCCTGAAGGAGCAAAATCAATTTATAGTAGTAGAAAATGCAATGTTATGCGAGAAAAAAATCAAGCCCCCTTATAGACAACTAACCCCCCCACACACACAAAAGTCACTAATAAATGGTTTTAACATTGTGTCTAGCAGTTGGCAATTTTTTGCTGCTATTTCAAAATATCTAGCACTTCGTCCAATTAGAAAATGTAGGAAAGTTCAGCTTTAACAACAAACATTAAAACATGACTTCACAGAAACAAAGATTTACTTTCATGCAGCAGAATAACGAGTCTGATGCAAACAAATATGGGGGTACAGCATTGCCCCAAAACCATCTAAGATTTTATTCATAACTCCAACAAATGGGAGTAAACAAAACTAACAAAGAAAATAAGTCAGCAACAAATTTCAACCTGAGGTCCTGGGAGTCCAGGTGGGCCTGGCAAGCCATCAAATCCACGTGGCCCCTGAAAAATAAAATTCAAATATGAGCGATAGGGTCATTTGATAAAACTGCAGAATGGACCGGAACGTAAGAAGGAATTGAAAATAGGTATAGTTAACTAGGATTAATAGTTGGAATTTTGGGACAATGAACACAAAACTATCTATGATCTCGAACTTAAGAGCAATACTTTTGAGCTTCACTTTATCAAAAGAAATTGCCTATTTTCTGTTAAGCACAGAAAATCCTCAAATAATGCAGACACAACAAGATAGCAGTTCTCTTGTACATCATACCCGAAAATTAATGAAAAAAACGCGAGGCAAGTAAGATACAACCAAAGTAAAAACAAAATAGTAGCATTCATACTACATCTCCTTTGCTACATGGATCACCATCATCACCTCTCTTTCCGGTATCACCCTTCAATGAAAACAAAAATCTATTATATGGGATATGAAAGTACATAAAAGTGTTTAAAAGCAAAATTGTGTTATCTATAGCAATTAACGCCCTGGTTCAAATTACGTCCCGAGCGGTTAATGAAGCGAATAGGGAGCTGGTAGGCACATTGGCAAGACAACTAGGAAAGGAACTTGCTACTTAACTGAAACAGGGTGGCCTAAGATGGTATTTCTTATGAAGCGAATGAAGCGAATGGTTAATGAAGCGAATGCCAAATCACACCCTGGTGCACATCACCAGATAACAGATTTAGCCATAATCAAAATAGACAAATTTTGGAATCAACGCTAAAATCCATTCATGCCTCAGAGCGTTTCTTATAACAACAGCAATATAAACATAGGTAAATCAGTTTTCTCTCTCATCCTTCTCTTTTCCTCTACTCATTGTTTTGCTACTATTCCAACCGTAACTGTATCATAAATTTATCTAGTTTACCAACTGGTATACTAAAATCTACAAAGCTTTATGCCTTCTTTTCTACAGTAGTACCATCATGAAAACCTACTTCTCACTAAGGACGAACTAAATAGATTTTTGTATATTCCTTGGTATCTGTCTTGGTATCTGTCTTGTTATCTGTATCTGTAGGTATTTATTGCGTTATTTGTTTAAAGGTCGTTTAGGGTAGCCATGCCTATCATGCTCCATATGGCATCGTTGCTGCATTGTAACATTTTGAATCATGTAAAAAATAAATGAAGGGAATGAAGCGAAAAGGGAGCTGGTAGGCACATTGGCAACAGCGACTAGGAAAGGAAATCGCTACTTAACTGAAACAGGCTGTAGTAAGATGGTATTTCTCATGTACCCTGGACTAATACTTACTTTTCTTTTCATCATCAACTAAAATTGTTAAGACAACAAAGAACATCTACCATGTCAAAATTCAACTCAAAAATCATCGGTAGACAAGATCAAATTGACGAATGAGTGATCTTCATATTTTGACTCCATCTTTTATGCGTCTTGCAACATGAAGAAATCAAACGATAAAAATCTTCCCATGTTAATTTCGAGTGCAAGAAACTTACCCTCTCTCCCTGTGCACCTCTTTCTCCATCTTCACCTGGACGCCCATCAATACCCTCAAAAACAAAGAAAGTGGAAACTTGAGAAAGGAGATCGATGGCAGTTTGAGCACAGAACGAAAATAAAGAAATCAATACTAATTGCCATCCCTCCGCTAATTAATTTTGAAAATTTTTCAACCCCCCTGCTCTTACTTGGACCCCCAGGCTTATTAATTTTAGCGCAAAAATTTTCAAACCGTGTTCCAAATAGATGTTTTTAGCAAATTTTCTTGTCTGTTAGCAATGTTTTTGTGCTGCTTACCTTCTCACGATCATAGACGCCCAATTTATGAATATAGAGTGCTCCATAGTCACACTATCTTAGATTCAAACCAATTTTTCTACCCCATCTTATTTCGACCCCCCACTTATTAATTTCTTTCAATGCTTCCAACCCCCCCCCAGTAATTAGGCATTTAAGAGTATGTTGAATATGACTAAAAGGCTTATAGTTGGGTAGAAGTCACATAAAAATCAATTCTCTAAACAACCAAACAAGTTAGAGAATTATCGAATGGAAGAGTACCGGAAATCCACGGTTCCCTTTAGCTCCATTCATTCCTGGCCTTCCATTCAATCCCTATACAGAAAGAGGAAATTGAAAGAATATTCAAAATAAAAGGAAAAACAGATGCATTTGATGTGGAGTGTAAAAGGAAATGAGAACTTTCATAAATTCACCATTTATAACTTACGCTATATCCTTTTGGTCCAGGAGGGCCAGGTCTGCCATCTCTCCCGGGATTGCCCTAAAATTCAAAGCAAATACAAGCACATGAAAACCTTGTGCATCAGTGCAGTAAAATTTGCTGCATCTCTTTTTGTCTATTGCACGAAAATGATGCAATACACTAGTAGCAGGAGACAAATGACACATTCAACATCATAAAATGATTCAATACACTAGTAGCAGGAGACAAATGACACATTCAACATCATAACTGAATATCCTTGAAGCATCGAGGCAGCCAGGCCACCAAGAGCTTTGTCGGACCCAGGGCATATGAAAATATTGGACTCCTGATGACGTCATCTAAAAGTTTGAAAGTCATGTCATAGCTTTTGGGGGGCCCCTCCTAGGTTCACGGACAGGGGTCCTCTGTTTCCTGCGTCCCTTTTCGGCGCACCCACACGAACACACAGCATTTCATTAAAAAATTGATTCAAGTCCTACCATCCTACAAAAATGGAACATACCGCTGTCCCTGCACTGCCACGAGGTCCAGGAGGTCCTTTTGGCCCAATTGGACCCTATAAATGCAAATGCTTTAACAAACACTATTGAAATATACTTCTACAATAAACACTAATATATATATATATATATATATATATATATATATATATATATATATATATATATATATATATATATATATATATATATATATATATATATATATATATATATATATATATATATATATATATATATATATATATATATATATATATATATATATATATATATATTTCTTTTATGTGCTCTTAGAGTATAATGAAAAACAGAAGTCCCCATTACAATAATATTGCCATTCAATTCTTTAAGCAACTCATTAAATATCAAACGTTAAAGAGTTTAGTAAAGAAATGAAACCTCTGCAACAATCAATTAAAGTGTACTTACTTTCTCTCCCCTTGGTCCCCGTTGTCCTTCGTCTCCCTTTCTACCATCTATTCCCTAAGAAAATACAAGAGCATTAATAAAAGATTTATCATAATCACCACCATCATCAACATCAACAACACTATCATCCTCTTCACTATCAACATCATCATCATCATTATCATCATCATCGTTATCATCATCATCAACATCATCATCATCATCATCATTATCATCATCATCATCAACATCATTATCTTCATCATCAACATCATCATCATCATCATCATCATCATCAATATCATCATCATCATCATCATCAACATCATTATCTTCATCATCATCAACATCATCATCATCATCATCATCATCATCATCATTATCATCATCATCATTATCATCATCATCATCATCATTATCATCATCATCATCATCATAATTATCATCATTATCAATATCATCGTCATCATTATCACTATCATCACTATCATCATCTTTTCAACATCTGACCTCAGTCTCAGTTCTAACAGGCTGTCCACTAATATACACACAATAGGCAAATTTCTTCAAAAACCAAGCCTGCAAATAAACAATAACTAGACAAGGTCTGCTACATGAAGTATCCTAATGTTTTTAAGTTCCAGAATGTGATACCGTATGAAGCTTCAATTAACTTCAACAACCTATGCAAACTATAATTCGAACCAGTGATAGTCAAAAAAAGAAAAAAGTAGCGAAGAAATGTGGAAACTAAATATGACGAAGAAATCTCCATAAACCAGGGAAATTCTCTCATATCTTTCACAAAACAGTGTACGGCAAGGAATCGTTTCCTAATACTTCAGAATAAATCAAGAAGAACTTCTACTTACAGGGGGGCCAGCTCGTCCTGGTGCACCATCTTTGCCATCACTACCACTTTTACCCTTTGAGGTTGCACATTGAAGAAATAATTAAAGCACAGGGCATATAACTGGTTACCGTAGTTGATTTATTAGGATAGTCTGTTGGTACTACAGAACTTTACTGCAGCATGAAAAAGCGGCAACATTCTTTTGACATACTTAAAAGCTTTTTTCGTCCGACACTCTGACGAGTAAACAATGGTTAATAGGTCCTAATTGATTACTCTTGGAGCCAATTAGACGCATCCTATCAAATGTAACCGCATCTGGATATATATTTCGGTTAACCTTTAGGTCACTATCTGACGTTTCATACTCTGACGAGTATCGGATGAAAAAAGCTTTTAAGTATGTCAAAAGAATGTTGCTGCTTTTTCGTGCTGTAGTAAAGATTTATTGAAATATGAAAGATTTATCTAGAGTCTGTTGTGAAAGAAGCGAAGTCTTACTAAAAGCTACATTAGCAAACAGATTATGCTAATTCTGCAGCTGCAATCTAATGCTATGAATTTCTTCAAAATTTTTCCTAGAATTGCAAAACCAATCTGACGTAACTGAAGACAGCGTCTAAAGTGAATATATCTTACAACAAAATACATGGAATTAATAAAATAGTGCTTATGAAACATCAAAGGTAACTGGTATATATGAAGTAAAAAATACTTAACAAACGTTGACAGGTAAATACAAAATATTGCTAAGATTAAACAACGTATTACAATTCGTATCATCAAATGAATGAAAAATTAAGAAACAATTAAATAAGGTTTCAAGGAGCGAAATCAAGGAAAGAGTAACTGAGTAAACTTGAAAAAAACTATAATAAATGATAAAAAGGCCCTGTTGCTTATAAGCTTAAGAGTCAGCTATAAAATTCATCCATTAGCAAATTAGTAAATAACTTACCGGTTCTCCTTTAGGTCCTGGGTTACCAGGTCTACCTGAAGCACCTTTATCTCCCTAGACAAAAAATGAAACCATGATTTGAGTTGAGAGCTAGTCATGCAATAGCTTCATTCAGTTACTTTGAAACTGTTTTAATCAACACAGATTACTAGAATAGTTTAAATGCATCTTCACGAAGCTATTCCATCACCATAAAGGCATAAAGTTTGCATACTCAAACCTCCGAGACCTTTGCCTATTTGACTATAGAAACTCCATGCAACAATATGATCGCTCCTGCTTAGTCGTTGCGATTGCACAAATTATGCCTATAGCTTCAAAGTTCATTTACCAACGGAGAACGTTAAATGAAGGGTACAGTCCTCAATGTGCACAATAGCCTAATTCCTAGCACTCATGTTAACATCGATGAGCCTTGGTGGCGTCCAAAGCAATACAAAACACCTTCAGAGCATATGTACTACAATGAATTAAAAAGACCTGACATTTTATTGCGTATCATATCATTAGATCCACAGTCACACATGAAAGCCACCAAAAACTATCATGTATGTTCTGCACGTTATATAAAAAATTATTTCGTGTCAGCTTCGAAAGCAAGTAATTATGCTAATCAACGTAAAGCCCTGCTGGGTGCCGTAAGAACGCGCTCGCTCTGAGCTTATAGCAGGGTTGCGATCAAATCTGGGATATCACACGATTCAGAGAGAATCAGAGACTATGTTCAATCAGGTGAAATCCAGGGAAAAAGAGAGATTTTTCATAAGATCAGAGAAAATCAGGGAAGAGTCCAGTTGTTCCTATTGCTTCACCTCAGAGCAATGACTTTTTCCATACTCAATCGTATATCCAGCTGAGTGTGGCAATCGCCAAATTTTACCTTTTTGTACATCATTCTGTTCCCGTGCAGTCCTTATGAAGCACAGCTCTGTGTTTTATGATACAAAAACTTTAAATGGCCGAAAATAAGGTCAACGTTCCCCTAAACCCCATATCTATCAAAAGAAAAGACAAAATCAGGGGAAATTGAATAGGATTTAACTAAAAATATCAGGGAAAACCAGGGGAATTTTTTCTGCAATATTAGTGGCAACTCTGAATAATACCACAAATTTGCATCTCCAGTAAAGCGTTAATAGCATTGCTAGAAAGTATGTTACCACATCACCAGTAAAACCTCTGGGACCAACATCACCAGGTTGACCAGTGTCTCCCTAAAGGCAAGCAAATAAAAGACGTCAATGAACTGAAATGCTACCCTGATGAGCCAAATAAGACGGTGAGATAAATTTAGTAATTCATTCATTACAAAAAAATCACCTTTTTCCCTTGCTCTCCTCGATCTCCTTTGCTACCTGTAGCTCCCTGCTTGCCCTAAAAAATAAAACAAGGATCTTTCAAAGCTCTGCATTTATATTCCAAATACTTCAGTATGAAAGCAGCTTTTCGTTATTTTTCTGTAGATATTTAAAGCTCCTTGTAGCTGCCAAATGAACATGTTCTTATATACTGAAAGAAATACAGAAAATTAAAATTCTACAAAGCACCTAATACTAGGAATCTACTCACGTACCGGCAACCCAGGTGGTCCTTGTCTACCAGGGCGTCCAGGTGCACCAACTTCTCCCTTCAAAGAAAATAAAACCAAACAATGGACATAACTGAAAATTCACAATTTATAAAAATAAATCAAATGTTTTGCAAATTCAAATTGATAACATTATAAAAATATGCATCAAAAAATTATAAACAAGAAATGAAAGAGTCAAAAAAACAATCTATGACATATTCTTTACGAAGGAAAATTATGATTTATTCCAATTGTCCTTTATTTCCATGGGAAAGTGTTGTCAGAATAGAAAACAACAACAGAATACTCATTGAAAAATCTCATGTAGAAGGAATAATAGAGCCAATTGTGAATAGAGTAAAACTATACCTTTTTCCCCTGCAGTCCCATTTCACCCCTACTCCCTTGTATGCCTTGGCTTCCCTAAAAGCAACAACAATGAGCAGTAAATATTTTGATTATTCTACTGCATTTATACCAGAATGTATTGGCAATGGACTGATTTGCATTCAATGGGATATTCAAAATGGTAATTATAGAAGCAGCAGTGGGCTACCTTGAGTCCAGTTTTTCCTGTCGGGCCATTTGGCCCTTGGACACCTTTCCGTCCCTAGAAAAGATAAAATTATTGCTCCTATTATAGTAGTAGCCTCCTTCTAAAAAGGAATGCGAAAATTAAAGATATGAACACGAGAGCAGAGAATAACCACAAGGAAAACCGTACCTGGATTCCTTTCTCTCCTTTTTGTCCATCTAGGCCAGGAGCACCCGAAGCACCCTAAAAGAAAGCTCTCTCACATGATGCTACCGCCAATCATAGTTCAAGTAAGCCTATGATGTGCGTGCTAAGAAAGAGCAGCGCTACAAATGATGCTTCGCAGAGACAGGATTCTTCAAATAACTGGAGCTGTCCTAATGCACTGCATAGAACTATTATCATAATCATAACAAAACAAAATACCTAGTACGTCATGCTTTACCTTCTCACCATCTGGACCTGGGATTCCTCTAGCACCAGGAGTACCTTGCAGACCCTAAAAGGATCACATTTTCATTTCTATGTTAGAGAATAGTTAATACAAAACATGAGGTCTTCGGAAGCATGCAAATATGGGTCTAGCTGAGCATCATAAAATAATCAAATTGCATTGCAAGTGAAAGACAACAAATAAATAAATGCAAAAGGTACTTTATGCAATTACAATGCACAAGAAAAGAAAATATTAGGCCATACTGGTTGGCCTGGCTTTCCATTTTTGCCACGCTTGCCTCTGTCACCTTTGGGGCCCTACAAATAGAAGAAAAAATGATTAATGCAAAAGTAAAGAACTGAAATAACTGAGAAGTGACACAAAAGCTCATACTAGCATTGCATTCCTGAGAAAGGTTTACTGCTCAGAAACAACTAGAAATACATCTCACATTCAAAGACAATTAGACTTCAGGTTTTCTTATAAGAAACAGACTCTCTGACTTCAACCTGGATGTTTCTTAATATTTCGTTAAATCCAGATATAAATCTTTCTTGAATTTTTCTTAAATTTGAAGACTTCCAATGACAATAACAGCCCAGATAAGGCAATTGTAATGCAAGGAAAAGGATGTTCAGGTTTTGTGAGGCATATAAAGGATATTCATTCTATTTTCTTGCTAGTTTGATAACAAATTCACTAGTAAAAACAGTTTTTGCCAGTTATTATTTGAAATCCAGTCTGCCTATGTTTCTTGAATGTTTCTTGATTTTTAATTAATTTCAGCCTCATGTGTCATACAGAATTGTTGTTTATGAAAAAAGCATATAGTACATTTACAAAGTTCTCATTGTCCATTGAGCAAACAGAGATGAAAAGGCTAGAAAATAACTATGACCTACAGGAGATCCATCCTTGCCATTTGCTCCACGGTGACCAGGTGCCCCTTGCGGTCCCTAGAATGCAGTTACAAGCACCAGTAAGATTATACATGTTAGACAGAAAATCCTGGATAGTGTCATAAAAGTTTAAGACAGGTTTCTTTCTACCAATTACAATAAATCTTTAGAAGACTTGCTTAATACTAGAACGAAACACTCTGCTAACATGCCAACAGACCAAGACTTAGAATATAACTGATGAAAGTTAATCTCAGCAAAAGCCAATACACACAACATTATTGATTTCCAAGAGCTCAAGATACTATATCGTAATTACATACGTAAACATAGTTGCGCCCTGCTATATCAAATATCTGAATAAATATACACGAGTATCGATTAACATGAAATTCTAGAAACAATATGGATTCACGACGAGTTAGAAATGCAGTAACCTGCGTTCCTGGCGTTCCTACTGGTCCTGGTGCGCCGGGATCACCTTGTGGACCCTGCAAAAATAATTTAAGAAATGCTACGAATAGTATAGTAGAACCGTAGTTAAACTGCAAATTATCAATCTGCCTCATCTCTCACAACAAAATATCTAGACTAGTTTTCTACAATCAGTGTCGTGGGATATATCCAAGGTAAAACATAACAGGAAGATTCTGAAGATTGAGTGGTTCCTAATGCAAAATATACAAGAAGGGATCTGAAAAAGGAAGGGTGGAAATGCAAATACAGTCTCAAAAATTCAAAAATTTGCTCGCCAAACAACTCGAAACATATTAGAACCTAATGAACTTACCTCAGGGCCACTATCTCCGGGCTTTCCATCCTTTCCTTTAAGGCCGTCACTACCCTATAACAATTATTATTATTTACTATTATTATCATCTTTCGATAATAACGTACGCTACATAATAGAGCATGCACTAGGCTTTGAGACTAATATGCAGGTTAATAGAATAAGGAAAGCCAATAAGTACAACAGACTTATCAAGGGACTGTCCTCTACCTATAACAAAGCTACTTTTATAAATCTTTCCATGGGTGCTCTTGGTGTTATGAGCTCTTCATGTGATTCCTTTCTATCGTTGCTCCAGGATCTCAACTTTGACAAAATTGTACAGAAAAAAAAATTATTATGAAGACCATCAACATTGCTATTAGGACCTCTTTATCTTTTGCCAAAGAAACAAACCATGGAACAACCCAGAACTTCTGAACATTCAATTCCTTTTCTCATTACTTTACCTTTGAGTTATTTTATATGTCTGTTATCATTATTATTTTGGTTATTTATCATATATAGTATAAACTAGCCAAAGGTACAAAACCATTATATGAGAGGTGTATCATTGTATGTAATAAATATATTCAAATGAAAGTTTGAAAAATAACATTTTTTGCATAAGAAACAAGCCATGGAATAACCCAGAACTCCTCTCTTACTGACACAGTGCTGTATAAACCATAGTTTAATTTTCTTTACATTAATACTATTATTTGTAAGCCAGCCAAGTACAGATTGCTTTTGAGTAAGATTTACACTTGTAGTATTTAACGAGATATCATAAATGAAGTTTTAAAAAAGATATCATAAAATTCTTTACACTTGGTTTATATACATATAGTTTGTCAAACTAATTCATGCAAACTATTTACAATACTACAAAAGTGAAACAATAAAGATAAAACATAAATAGAATAAAGAAGTAATAAATCATTTTTCAATTCAATTTTCTGTTAGGATCTCACAATAGCCTCATTCTGTTTATTTACAGATCTTGCAGTTGCATTTATCCCCATCCCATTCTTTCATCTTTCTTTCAAATATCGCAGTTGAGTTAACATTTTTTATATCATCGGGCAGTGTATTCCAAAAAGGTGAGCACCTCTGGATATGAGAGAATTAGCTCCAATGGTATTTGTTTTTACATTTGGTATTTGCAATAGATTTTTTCCCGTAGTTCACATTTCATGACTCTCTTTTCAAAGAATTTCCATTTGAATTATGGGTTATCTTCTGATAGACACTTATAAATTTGAAGCATTAATTTTTGCAAATTCTTTGTGCGGACTTTTCGTTCATTTGTTCTTATAAGTACTTCAAATGGCATGTTGAAGTCACTATGCAAAATTCTTCCTATTTACAAATTCTTAAAAGTCATTTAGCAAAATTCTTAGAAATATTAGGAACCATAAATTACTATGCTTGAACTGAGATTTCTGGGAAAATCATTATGGTGAAAAAATGATAGCTGCATCAGTAGCTAAACCAATTAAATTACTGAAAATCGAAAGTACGTTTGAGAGAAAAAGCAAAAAACGTATGTACAAATACTTACAGGAATTCCAGGAGGCCCAGGAAGTCCAGGGTCACCTTTTTGGCCCTAAAAAAAGAGATATAGAGTGCATACTTTCTACGAAACTTGATAGTGCTTGCTAATTGCAATGCAAAAAAACCTAAACCACATCATCCAAACTTCCAAATCAAAAGAATAACAAAGGGTATCCCACTACAAAACATTGAACATGAAATGCCGTAAAAATCCCGAATAAAAGCCCTGGACCTATGATGCTATGATGATGATTGCCACCCTGGGATAGTATTCTGGCTTCTCAAGCCAAGCCTATTCAAACTGCAGCTGGGAACTCTATTATGGGTAATAGCTATAACTTGTGATCATGAAAGTCTGATTTTAAAACCAGGATTATTATGTATAACCCACTCACATTTAGCTCTGATCGGATTTACTACAGGTTGACAGCTGACGAATCGCACCATTATTCCGTTTGCCCCTCTTCAGCACATACCATATTACATTACTCAGTTGTTTTGTTCATTTCTATTCGTTCCTAGGATTCAGTAGCTGCTATTAGGGGGCAAGAGGGCAAAGTGCCCCCCTAGGTGCCATCAAGTCAGTAAGTTATCGATAAAAGTAGTGGATCCAAGGCTAAATTCACGTGCCTTTTTAGTAAGTAAACCAATTTTTTGCCAGAATCTCAATTTAAAAATATATCTTTCGTTCTATCTTTCGTTCTAAAAAACATATCTACTTAACAATTACTTGGCTACTTCTACAATACTCGCCAAATTCGGCGACTGTGCCACTTACTCCCCCAATTTTTCTTGAAAAACAGCCACTGCTGGGATTTGCCTTTATCTACATATGTACATTGCTTCTAAGCACACTATTACAAAGAAGAACTCCAAAACAATGAAAAGTTTACCTCGTCACCAGGCTTCCCTTGTGGTCCTGTAGGCCCAGGATCACCCTATCAATTACAAACATGCTGTCAAGAATCCAAATTCATGAATGAACGTCAATACCAATTGGCAAAATAAAGAAATTTTGATAGCAAAAATAAATTAGAATTATTCAAATGCTTCAAAATATCAAGCAAAATAGCATTGCAATATTTATTCTGACACAATGGCAGGGTTAGTACATGGAACAATATCTTCAAGATCTTATCTTCCCTCACCATAGATTTACTGCTATAAGTGCTTGAGAACAGTATATGAGATAGATGTAGCCAATAGACTGAGGAACGAGTGCACATCGTGCAAAAATATAAGAGAACGAATGATAACAACATGAAGTTATTCTAGATTTTATATTTTCTGAAACCCTCTAAACATCAAAATATTCTATTTCGAAGTAAGTCAAGCCTCTTACAGGACTTCTAGTACAACAGAAATATTCATCAAGCTCTCTGGAAGATGCGGCAACTTTCAAGTCGTTAATTCAAGCTTTTTGAATTAACCCAGTCAACACAGCAAACTGGGTTAGCGAAGTTTAAACAGACATACCCTAGCACCATCCTGGCCTGAGACACCCTCTTCGCCAGGGTCACCACGAGCTCCCTATTAGAAATTTATGAAAATTCATCTTTAGAAGTACCGCATACATGAATAACAAACAAAATATCAAATGTGAGATGCATTAAAAATAGATTGTATTTACGAGGCTCCGAAACACAGAGTAGTTAGGTTCCCATTCTATTATCTGCATACAAAGTGCCCGCGGGAAACTCGCAGCTTGCGGGAATAAATACCATGGATGTTTATAGACCATTCATAACACTCTTCAAGAAGATGGCGAAGTATCTGTTACAACACATAAGATTCTGCTGGGTTCTTGACATCCTTTTGAATCTCCTTCCAAGCAAAGCATCACGCCGGTGGCTTAAAAAGCCTTTGTCAGTTAAAAAGTCAGCCTAAATATGAGATGAAATATATCGAATGTTCAAGGAAAGTTATAATGTGCAATTATTGAAACAATTAGGGGGCTATCCACACAGCAAGTTAGCACGAGGGGAGAAGGAATAGGGGCTTGGTAAAGCACCATGTTTTGCGTACAAGAGTGATCTTTTTTGCTGCATGCAAGAGGAGATGGTCAAAATTTTCAAAACCTTGTGCATATGTACTGAGAATGAACCCCTAGCAAATGTTGTACGTAACAACAGATATGACATTAACGTCCAATTACCTGTTTTCCAGGCTCTCCACGTGGTCCAGTTGGCCCAGGAGATCCTGTTGCACCCTATTGAAAATTTAGTTAACATAGCTCATAATATAATGAAACTAGGCTAAACCAAAATGGCAGAACGTCATATGCTTAAAGAACTGGTCAGAGCTACAAAAGCGATACTTAATAGGTGATGTGGTACTCGTCAAAACTCAGATAATCTCCGGGAGAAATATGAGAAATCCAAGAGACAATAAAACTTAGTATCAGATATCAAATTACCATCACACCTTCCCCAAAGCCTATCGCTAGAATCATCCTCAAAAGATCAGCTTAAAAGTAAGAGTTTGACGCTAACACCCTCTCTAGCCTGATCCATGACTTTATAAATGACGTTATAATTCGCTGTAGACATGTATACAGTTAAGGGCCATCTCGGCCTAGACACTTGAATGGCAAAAAATGTTACTGCACTACTAATATGTATCCAACGCATGAACGTACGACACGGGGGCACAGGGGGCACGAGTACCTCGCGTTTTCACAAATTCTTAAGTAAAGTGCCCCTTTTCAGCTTGCATTGTGCCCTTATTTGCTAGAAATTGTGCCCCTGAATGCATGTACCCCCCATTTTTTGAATGCTTCCTACGTCCCTGATGGAACGTATTCTTATTCTGTGGCATTACTAATTTCAATTCCCTTTGCTAGACATTCCAATGCCCTCTCGATAACATGTGCACTATGAGGGTCTCCATAATCGCCTGTGGTTGTCTAGATCTGAAGTACCTACTAGATTTCAGTACAATCAAGGACAACCGGATTGAATCCTATTTTCTAGCAAAATGAGGAGCTTCATATAGGAGCCCATTGCCCCTGCTAGCATGAGAAAAATAGGTAGACTATCAAAATAAGACAATACGTCATTAAGGAATAATTGAGAACCTACCCTCCTTCCAGGAATGCCTGGTGTTCCAGGAGGGCCAGGGCTGCCATTTACACCCTAAAAAAGTTGAAAAATATTTTTAAAAATTTAAAAATAAATAAATCAAGGTTATAAATTACTTGACTCCAAAACACAAGAGCCCCCACTTTCTGCCAAGATACTGCTTGGGATTTCTTTAAAGTCGATGAGAAAATAACTGAGGGGGGAAGGCAGTAGCAAATATTCAGAGAAAAAGAGGCGTGGCCAGAAATGCTCACTTATTCCTCCCCACTTTCGTAGCCCTGGCTGAGCCCCTGACTATGGCACTTTCTTGGAAAGTGCAGCTGGATTATAAACATTGTAAAAATTCGGTTTTGTCTATAATACTTGGTTGGTTTTACTTTGTTTGTATCAACTATCCATAGTAACCAACTGTATATAATATGTAGATATGATATGAGATATTATGATATGATATGATATGATATGATATATGATATATGATATGATATGATATGATATGATATATGATATGATATGACATACTGTGATATGATATACTGTGATAAATTGTGACATAATATGATTTATAGCGCACGTTGTGGTATGATATGATGTGACACTACATCACTTTCACCAAAGCTCAATAGCGCTAGCTGCTTTTTGAAAATTTTTCCAACCCCCTCACTCTTACTATAACCTCCCTTCTTATTAGTTTTTGCTCAAAAACTTTTCAAATTATGTCTGAAACAGATGCTTTAAGCAAATCCTCTTGCCTTTTAGGAATATTCTTGTGCTGCTTACGTTCTCACGACCAGAGACGCCTCCTTTATGAACATAGGTGCTGCATAACAGATTTCAAAACATTTCTTCTACCCTCCGCTCAATAAATTCCAGTAATGTTTCCAGCCTCCCCTCCCCCGCTTATTCCGACCCCTCCGGCAATGAGGCACTTAAGAGTAATGCACTCAAAACTAGAAAAACAAAAATTAAGCTGTAAAAACTAGCACCACAAGGTGCAAGTTGTAAAAAGTTAGAGCTTACGATGCTCCCTCGTGAACCGGGAAAGCCTGGCGGCCCAATCGGCCCAACCGGCCCCTAAAATAAAAATAAACGAGAATATGATGTCAATCGTATCTGTCAGCAATAAAATGATTAACAATAAGGGGTTTTCCAATAGAGAAGCTTTAATAAACAAGAATCAGAGGGACATTGATATAAACAAAGGTCCGGGACTGAACGCATTATCTCATATGCTTGACAATAGCCTTAGGCCCGGGCGTAGGAGGACGTAAAATAAAGGGGGCTGTAGATTTGCTGTCCAAAATATCAAATAGAGCCAAAATATCAAATAGAGCACGAAATATCAAATAGAGAGAAAAGTTGCCCGAATTTCCTATTATTCTTTCAGAAAATTTGCCCGAGTGAAACGAATTTCTGCCCAACTTGGAGGGGCTTCAGCCCCCTGCCCCCTACGCTTATGGTCTTAGGTTACTTCAATTTTTCATGTGGTGAACAAGTCTACCCAAGGTGTTTCGCAGTAAATAGAGTATCACCAGGTGAGACTTAACACTAGCCAAATACATCCCCCTTCATTGAATAATGTGAAAATGGTAGAATGAGAAAAACGAAATCAAGAGTGTTCATACTTCTGATCCACTATCTCCAGATGGTCCCTGAGGACCGTCAAGGCCTGGCGCACCCTAAAATACAACAAAAGAATTCTCCATATATTCACCTTTTTCATGTGCACCAGAAAATGATGCTAATTTTAGTCAAATGAAAAATGGTGCTTTCATAAAATCAATGTAAATTTTAATAGAAAACAAAATATGCAATGGGTGGAGCTTCCATGAGCTATTCAACTGAACATGTTCTAAAAACCAGTAAAAACTGTAAAATCACTAACCATGGGTCCTTTATCGCCGGGAGGCCCTTGCGCACCTTTATCTCCCTATGGGAGAAATGAAAATAAGACGAAGGTATTGTATTAAAAACAAAATGAGCTTTTATCTTGCTGGTACAGAAATTTTGATTCCACATGATCTTGCAATTGGTCGTGAACTAGATCAGAAGCAGAAAGCCTTATAGGAGAGTGGATTACATCCGTCAAACCTTTTCCTGAGGCAGGCCAAAAGTAAAATAAAAACCTCAATGATAGTCCAATACTAACAGTAATTATAAAAGTTCAAAGCTTGTGCAAAATTTTCGTGATATAATTATATCTGCTCAGTATTTCAGTATTACATTCTTTTACTATTTCAGGTCTATGAGGCTTAGTTGAGAGTGTGGGGTTATTAGTCAGAAAGCAGCTTGAGGCGGAGGCTTATTCCAGGGGGCTTGATCAAAGGAAAGGGCTTAATCAAAGGAAGGGGCGTATCCAGGGGGCTTGATCAAAGGAAGGGGCGTATCATTATGGCATTTCAGGCTTAGAAAGGGAGGCAAGATTACAAAACAAATGTTGTCGCTGCATTGAGTGCAATATAAAACATTGGAAAATAGTGACTTTATCATTAGTATTCTCATTTCCAAGGCCGCCGAAAGAATTCGGAGGTCCCGACGCAAAAGAGGAAGACGATGCCCCTTGCGATTGAAGCAAGCAGAAAATTTTCAGGGTCTATAAATTAACTTTGGAAAATTAATACTGGTTTACTTTATGAATGCCCACCACACCTTGAAGCATTTGGTATTATAAAGCCCTTTGGACCTTGAGGCCCTAGGACAATTTGTTCCCAGCCCCCCTCTCGGTGGTCCTGATCACATCCCATGAAAATCAAACTGATGTGCATAAAACACAGCTTGCATCAGCTAAGATTGAATGACTGGTTTTCACGATCAATTACTGTTCAACGTATATTTCATATTTCATAGTCATTATTTAATGTTGGTTTGTTTTTTAGCATTCTTATGCTAATGAAGACGAACTTATATACATAAAAATCTTCAAAAAAGCATTGGTTAAAACAACAAATTGCAGCAGAAGAACAGAAAAGAAAAAAGACTAGTAGAATGTATCACATACTAAATTACTGGCATATTTTGCACGTGCACTGGTTACCTGCCCAGCTTTTTATTTTACGTTTAAAGCGGGCAAGTGTCGGTTCTTGTAAATATAGTAAAACAAATAAGTAATTATAGTAAAATAATAAGTAAACACAGTAAATATAATAAATATAGTTAAATATAGTAAAATAATAAGACTTTTGAGAGGACTAGAGACTCCTTTACTACCTTGACGCCTCGATCACCATTTACACCAGGCTTTCCTCTTAGTCCACGAGGTCCCTATAGCCAAAACATTGAACGAAGTAATGAACGAGTATACAACAGTAGAATATACAATCAAAGAAATAAGAAAGAAAGTACCATGACCCACCATAAGTCACCACTAAGAATCAGAATTTGTGTGGAGATCAACAATACAACAATTGCAAAGAAAATATGGAAATAATCACAAACAAAAGTGTTTTGATGATATTGGATAGATAAAGGTAAGTAGATCACATAGTCTACAAATCATAGTAGTGAATTTTAAGGACTTTTGGTGGGATACTGACGCACAGGGGCATCAAAACGATAGGTTTTCGAGCATCAAATGTAACAACACTTATGTATTAGCAAGTTCTAGGTAAGTTTAGATAGATAGTGCTTGAAAATAATAAGAAAAGAAGCAAATAGTTGGATCAACAGTATAGAGATATATTAAGTTGGTTCATGAATAAGTATTAACAAAAGGGCGCTTGTCTGTGGGGGATTATCGGATAATTAGTGGGGAAATCTGATTACCTTTTGGAAAATTCCCCCTTTAGCTGATATAGTGAAGGATCTTCTGATCGCAGCAAAAAAGTAATGGATAAGAGAAGCTTACACTTCGTATTTGGCGTTCGGCTTGGTGGAGCTAAAAAGCTTTAGAAATGAACTGCTACATAACGTTTGCAAGATGCAAGGAACAACCAAACAACACAAATGTAAGGACAGTCTACCCTTCACATTAAATTTCAGTCCTTCACATTAAATATCAGTAAGGTAATAATCACCTTCTGTCCAGGCAAGCCATGCGGCCCAGGTACACCATCTTTGCCCTAACGAGAAAAATAATACAAGATCTTATCGACACAGATGAGTGAAAGTCATCAGTGGATGTGTATACCTAAAGTCTGTTATTGCTTATGGCAAAGTAATGGAAAACAAAGTTAGTTTATATTGAAGAAATGATTGACTGATGGAATGAGTGATGTGATGAATTTAATGAATGAAGAAATAAATCAATGGTATAATGAATTAACTTAATAAAAGAATCAAATTAGTGAATCAGTGCATGGAAAGGATGTTGCTCAAAAATACTCATGAAATGAGCAGCTTTTCTCATAACGCGACTTCCCCAGCAACCTATCGTTAGACAGATGAATTAATGAGGTGATGTATAATAACTGAACGAAAACATAAAGCATAAAAACAATAACAGTGATTCAAGTAATTATTCAAATTATGCAGTTGGCTGATGAACAGAGAAGTAAACTAAAATAAATACGCAAATCCATAAAGAATGCACATACCTACCAAATTACTTAGGCGCAATCAGGCAATATAGAATTGAAAAAACAAGCTAGTCTGTAATCAATACTACAATCATAAATTACAATTAATTTGAAACTTTCACCTTCTCTCCTTTTTCTCCCTTATCACCAGAGACTCCAGGCTCTCCCGGATGACCCTAAAAACCAATTCAAAATTAATGCATGTTTCAATATAAAAGGCCCTCAGAGAACCCCTGTTTTACATGTCATGCATTGCATCATCGAAGTGTGCTTTAAAGAAATATGGTAATCCATCTGCGTCCATAACTTTGAGAGATTACTGCTGGCAAAATGCAATAGCTTAACTACATAAGTAGCCATCGAAAATCATGTTTTCAGGAGTCTCCAAGAATATTCTAGTGTCTCTAATAGAAGAGAGGCAATAGAATGGGGTATGAATATCGGCAAATTTTTAATAGAACGGGGTGTGAATATAAAGGGGTGTTCATGTCGGCTAATTTTCGATAAATAGAGGGTGCCAATAGAAGGGGGAATGCATATCGGTAGCTTTTCAATAGAAAAGGAGTGCTAAGAGAAGGTGGTTCATGCTGGTAAACTGCTTTATTGAAAAGTACTTTAATTTTCTGCTTGTTCTGATCAAGATCGATTTGTAAAATTTAATAGAAGGGTACGTTAATAAGCAACGGGGGAAAGGAAAATTCTCCTGAAATTAATAGACGGGGGCTGCCTATTAGAGACACTAGAGTATAGTCGTATAACGAAAAAAATGGAAGGGGAAATTCAGATTCTAAACAATTCCTAGAAAATGCTAGTCATGGAAGGGAAATTTCAACATTCTTATGAGGATAGTACGCTACAAGGAAAGCCCCTACAAAAAATTAATAAACTTCGATACTAGAAACATTTTTTTGTTGTACTAGTGATACAAGGACAAAGTTGTGTGTCACGAACAAATACAAACAAACTCAAGAAAATAAGTAAGAAATCTAACAAGGGAAAAGAGCGACTTTACCTTTAAACCATTAGCACCCGGTATCCCAGGAGCACCAGGAAATCCTTTTTCCCCCTGAAAGAGAATAAAAACCAGTCCAAGATAATAAAGATAAAAGATTTCATGAAATATCGATAAAAATTAAGTATGATGATATAGTATATTAAAAGAAAAATTCCTTCCCATGTGCATTCGAGCCTCCATCAACGAACACTTCTATACAAAGGATACCTCTATATAACGGCCACCTCTATACAACAGACACCTATATAACGGCCATCTCTAAACAACAGACACCTCTATACAACGGCCACCTCTATACAACAGACATCTTTATACAACGGTCACCTCCAGCAATGAACAAGTATTCAAGTCCCAAAATTTCAAACGGTCATACAGTGGAACCTGCATACAGCGGACATCTCTTTGAAACGGACAACAACTTTGACCCCACTCATGTCCACTATATGGAGGATCCACTGTACACTGCACTGGAATATGTACATTCCATTAGTCATTTGCTATTTTCTATCTGGGTACAGGTTTATTCTACAGAGTGATGCATTGTTGCATTTGGTCAATACTGTAATTGTCAATTGTTTCTTTTCAAGCTTAACTTGGAACATAAATGTATTAACACTGTCTTTGCTCTGACACCTTCCAATGATTGAGCATAATCATGCATCCACAGCGTCCAGAAATAGTGATAATTCATACCTCAGACATGAAAAATTATCAAGATAAAAGCCATTGATGAAGTGAGCATACAAACCTGCAATCCAGTTAGCCCTGGTCTACCAGGTGATCCCCTGTAGCCGCGCCTTCCCTAAGAAATCACAAAAGTGAAACAAGTAGCCCTTATCCTGCTCAGGTCGACATATGCAAAAGACAAAAAGCAAAAAAAGGTATAGCAGTGGAACACTACCGCTCTTGAAATGCAGTAAAAATCATCAACATTGAAAGCCTAAGAGTTCGAGTACTCCCACACTCGATCTAATTCATACTTCCTAAAAGCTATCTCCCTCCCTTTAGGTGTACCTCTACTAAATACAGTATTTGCAATATGCAATGCTAATCGCATGGGTACGATCAGAGATGTCATACGTAAGTAAAACTCTAATATTAAATAAAAGCCATCTACAAACCATCGATCCATCTTTTCCCATTGGTCCCTTCTTGCCAGGAAGGCCAATGACTCCCTAATAAAAGGCATTTATTGTTGTCTAAATTAACTGTCATTGAGTAAAATGTGGGCTAGAATCTAGTAAATGTTGTGCAATAAGAAAATTTTACCTATTCCAATGAGCTTCTGCAGTGAAATCAGGTCGTTCTAGCAGGAACGATCAAAGGTATTACAGATTGATGCTATGGACATGTGGAAAATGTACGTATGGTTTTGCCATCAATACAAAGGTACAATGTCATGAAGAGTTACTTTAAAATAGCAACGATCTTCAAGTCTTCAGGGCTAACAAATAGTGTGAGGAATTTAACTAACTTATTTATCGCAGTCTGCCGCAAAAACCTAAACGAAAAACTTAAAATCCTGCCACAACAATACATACTCGGTCTCCTTTCGGGCCTGTGGAACCTTTTTCGCCTGGCATCCCAGGAGAGCCCTGCATGAGAAATAAATAGAATCACAACAACTGTCCCAGTAAATGAGATAAAGAGGCTGAAACATGTAATTTAATTACTACACTGAGAAATGCCATCAAGTTGCTTGTGAGCAATTAATTTTCTACTACAGCAGTGAGGATTTTTTCTTTTTAAAAAAATTTTTTTCATTTTAGAAATTTTTTAAGGAGGGGAGCCCTTCAGAGAAAAGCTGATTTTCAAGGGCGATGTTTGAGAAGGATAAAAAGTCGTCTCTACAACTACGACATTGACAGAAGCAATACAAGTACCAAAGGACCTTGTTCTAGCACATGAATCCCGCTAAACTAGTAGGTTTTCCTAAATAAAATAATTGGAAGAAATGTTTTTGTCAGGCATTAGGTGATTAAAACAAAATATATGGAATTAGTGAAAACTGTTTCCTCTAGGTCTGAGCATGATTGTAAGTAAAATGCATATAAAATCATGGGGCAATTTTGTAAATAAATGCAGTGGTGTAACAGATGTAGGGTGGGGTTAGGACAACTTCAAAGAGCCCCTAAGCTTGTGAGGCACTGAAGGGGGCCCCTCAGAGACTTTCAAAACATAAGTCATTTGTATTATTTGGGCTGAAAATAAGATGGGGGCCCCAATCTGACTGAATTCCTAAGGACCTGAGTGTTTCAGTTACTTCAGGGTATAAATGCAACACTCAACAAAAAGATAATTTTTCAAAGCAAACTGCTCACATACTAGGTCTCCTTTTTCACCCATTGCACCTGGTGGTCCTCTGGATCCCTGGCATAGCAATGAACAAGATTATTTTTATCATCACAAAGACATAACACAATAAACTGAAGAACATTTTTAGTTCAAAGCTCATTAAATTTATCATCATTGGTAGGAATATTACAGGGTCAAGTTCAAACAGAAACAGTGAACTGAAAAAAATCCTAGAACAGTAGCTGTCTGGAATAAAGAAGATCAAGATTTGAAATCCTTAGAGTTGATTTTCAGGGTTTGCGTTTCCACCAAGAACTTTCACTATGTTAAATGGATTAAAAAATAGACGAAATGTAATAGATAAACTGTTCTCAAAGCTCATATCAAATAGAAGACAAAAATTGACGTAAATTCTCTGCAATTTAATAAGCCTTCTGGTTATTCAATTCCTGGCTATCTACAATGTCTTTAGATTAAATCTTATCATTTCTACATAGCCAAGTGCCACGTATTTCTTACCACAATACTCTTCTACAAACTTCACATCTCATCTCTGATTTCTCATCGAAATTACGTACTATACAGTAAAGTCTCGATTAAGCCCCCTCCTGTGATAAAACTCCCCCTCGCAAAAGCCCCCAACCTCAAGCTGTTTTGTTGACAAATAAACCCCCCATCCTCGAGTAAACCCCCATGGGGCTATCTGAGCTTAATATAATACAGGTAAAAAGCAACGAAAACAAATCATTCAAGCTATTGGTATGCTCACTAGTGCTAACATTTGACGCGAACAATATTATACATAATATTTGCTGTTCTTTCACTTTTCTTTACCATGTGGTAGACCTCCGGACATGTAGAATTAAATAAGCCCTTCCCCCCAATTAAGTCCCCCTCGTACAAGCCCCCACCCTAAAAATCATCTCTATTAAATAAGTCCCTGGAGGCTAAATCGAGTCTTTATGGTATCAATTGCAATGAAGTTTCTCTCACCATAAACAACCTCTCGCCTAACCTCCATGCTACTTCCAAATATACAAGGATTCGACGCAAACTAAAGAAAACGCTACAACAAGCATTGACTCTGCCGTAAATAAATCTCTTGATTTTATACATACAACCCCCTTGCGTTGGAGAAGGTGAATACAGTGTTATACCACATGGAAATTACATCACCAGGCAAGACAAAGAAAGGTCCAAAAAACAGCGGATAACCCAAAAACTCTCCTTCAGCAAGATATTGATTCTAGCAAGATATTTCTTGCATCCAAACAATTTCTTGCTTACTTGAACCATCAAGATGCATTTTTGTTTGCCAGTTCAAAGAAATAGAGAACTCTTGGGAAATGAGGTTTCTAACTGATATTTACGTAAAGAAGAAAAATGCTGTTAGTACCTTACTACCACGGTAACCTCTATGTCCATCATCTCCAGGCATTCCTGGTTTTCCCTGCACAAAGCAGAAATCGAATGAAAACAATACCATTTGGAAGGAGCTAATAGTATGTATGCTTGCCTGTACCTTTGAGGACATATAGGAAATGCGCTGATTTATGGAACTCCAAGCGTATTCTAGAATTTGGTAGAGTTACACAAAGATAGCTAGAAGTAAAAGTTAAAGGTAGAAGAAGACCTGTAAAATTAAGGAGAAGATGTGTACGACAAATAGCTAAGGAGGGGAAGAAGAACAGACATTGGTAATAAAGGGGTACGTAGCGATCATTCTTAAAACGGCAATAGCCAAAGAAGAAGAGCCTCTGAGATATAGCAGACCGCGAAATAATACAGATTGCATTTGCTGATAAAAATGAGACAGTATCAAAAGTAATTTTATTGAAAGCTAAAACCAACACTTTCTCAGTGCAAAATAGAGCTTTCTGGNGTTGATTTCTTTACCGGATTGGGAAAACAACTGTAGCACGATCAAAAATGGGCACATTAACACACTGGAAAATAAAATGTGTCAGAAAACCCCAGTCAAACTAGTTTGTCAATAGCTATTCTAAATTCCCGCTGAACGCGGACATAATCTGATAATTAGCCTTGGAAAAACAAGAAGTACCCCCACTTGCATGCATGGATTGATGACATCACATGTCAACTAGATAGCAAAATATGGCCTAAAAATAAGAATATGAATCTCACCTAATGATACATGTATGCCAAATGTTACATTGCTTTTTCGGTTTAAACATCAAATCAACAAATATGACAGCGATTGATAAATCAACTAAACACTGTAGAGCTCCGAGTGCAGGGATATAGGAGCACTCAAAAGGAAAGGAGCACATGCATGTGAGGGTATTCTCATAAGCAAATAAGGGTGCAAAGTGAGGAGGGCATGTCCCAGTAGCCCCTCTTGTCTCCTATGTCTAAACCCACTTAAAATCTACAAATGAACGGTGAACATCTTCAGGATCTTCAGATGTGGAATTCAGTACATCAACTTACTGGCTCGCCTTTTTTTCCAGTTGGGCCTTCTGGTCCAGGAAATCCCTTCAGGAGAGAAATTGCTTCAAAAATGAACGCCATGTAATTTAGCAGAGTATCAAGAATAAATATATCAAATATATCAAATGAGAAATGAAAATGGGAACTTTCAATGAATAACCTTCTAGATCTTAGAATTCTGGTTTCCTTGCATATCATCGCAGCTGATAAATACGAAATAAATTTCCATGTAGAGCAACACCAGGCCAAATTTTCAGCAATTTCAAAGCTGCTATCAGCATTCCTATCGATTAAATCCAGCAATTCATAAAAATAAATCCATTTCTTCCTTAAACTCCAAAGTAAAATTACTCTTTAAATTCAGTTTTTCCCAATTCAAAGTAGTATTAAACATACTGGCAATCCACTAGAACCTTGAATTCCAGGCAATCCAGGTGCCCCACGATCACCCTAGAAAGAAAATAACTCCCTAGGAAAAATCGATGCAATATTTACGATTTTCAAACAAACCAATTATCGCATGAAGAATAAACTGAGAGAAAAATTCCACAAAAATTGAAAATACCTTCATTCCCATTGGACCTCTGTCTCCTTTCTCTCCAGATTGCCCCTAAATGAGACCAGGACTTTGAATATGGATGCAACGAATGAAAGTGAAGAGGGTTAAGGAATGAAAGTTTAAAATTTGAACTCCACTTGTAACATGGCATAGGCAAGCCAGCGGGGCTATAGAGGGGTGATTTTTCAATATCATATGAGAGTCGCAGACTCTCTCTCTTGTCAGAATTTAATCGGCAAGTCTCCAGCAATAGATGGTCAAAGATGACGAAGAAAAACATGATGAACATAGCAAGAGCATTACTTTATTTCTTTAATGACTCAATCAAATCGAATGCCTCAGCAAAAAGAACTGGCTGATCCTCATTAACTAATGATGCGCCTTCAAAGCCTATCAATACAGATAATTGCCTACTAACCAGTGAGGCCAAAAGCCATAGTTTATACTATGTTAACGGAAAGAGCCACAATGCCTTACTGAACTCAAGCGAAGTAAATATTTATAAGATAAACAAAAGTTAATATGACCGTGAGAGCCAGGGGTGTAGAGCTGGGGGGCTCAGCCCTCTTAGTTATTTTTTACTATTTTGGGGGGCTAGAGTCCCCCTAGTTATTCCAAACAAACAATGATTTAGAGCAAAAAATAATAAGGCTATGAGATTCTCGTTCATTTTCCTAGAATAATCAACATCACCATGACACTTTGTTTAAAGAAAGCTTTTCCAACGGCTTTCCTTACGTTCAACATTAAACCATCTTCTTTCCAAAGAAGCTACTTTTCAATCTTCCTCAGAGGTGAAAATTATGTGACACTCCTTTCTCTAACAGATAAAACCGCTCAATTTTTAGGGTAACTGAATCTCTTTGCAGGGTAATAATGCCTTGCCACACATGAATTTCAGTGCACATTCTGGCGTAGACCATCTTTCTTTCGGTGCGCTAACGTGAGATCTTTTTTCCAATGTTGGGCCATACGACAGTAAAAGCATGATTCATCGTAAGCTCTTTGTATGTGGTTTTTAAGTTAAAGGATTAGTTTTTGCCCTGGGACCACAGATATCACTTGTGATAGCAGCTTTCATACCATGTCCCCAAACGGGCGTTTTCTGACGTTCTAGAGGGTGTAGCCTCCAGACTCCCATCCTTCTCGCCCTCTTCTTCTACAATAGTCCTGTGTTGTGAAATGCCATAGGGGGCTTGTGTGCCTCCGTTTTCAGTGGCACTAGGAGCTTCTGGTAAATCGGTGAATTCATCTCCGCCGTGAATTACACTTGGCATAAATACAACTTGGTATCAATCAATCGAGATTTTTCATAGTTGGAAAAGACATTTTACTTACCATTTACTACTGCTAGAATGGTATTCTTTTCAAGTATAGATGTAACTATCGCAAGGCAATATTCAGTGTTTCAATGAAAGTACAGATGTTACGGCCCTGACCTTCTTTTATGTAAGTTTCAAACTGAGAGCTGGCCTCTTTTTAGTTTGAATGATATTGTCCATTGTTAATTAGCCTCGTTTTGGGATACAATACATAGCCTCGCTTTGAAATACATGAATTTATTAATCTAGCTTTACAGCACTGGTGAGAGCCGTATTATATCAGACGAGGAGCCGCGTGCGGCTGGGAAGCTGTGGGTTGGCCACCGCTGGTCTAGCTAGTGTAATACATTCTAGTTATGCATCGAACTCACCTTTGATCCTTGTGGGCCTGGTAAACCGATAGGGCCAGAGCGTCCTCGCGGACCCTAAGAAGAGCGAAGCAATTCCATGAGGATCACTTAGATGTCTAATGATTATTAACAGGAAAGAAGGAAGCAATCTAAATCAGCGCACGGCTCATGAAAATGCAAGCCATTTGAATCGTGAAGAAAACCTACAAATCATTTGCATTTGATATGGCATGGATGAAAAACAGTAGTAAAGTCAACAGTAACTGATGCTTTGAGGTGTGGAATAAATTGCATCAAACTTCAGCTATATAATTCTTTACACATTATCACGTATTTCCGAATTACCCCTTCCCCGGGAGCTTACTCGTTTTTGGGTGGAGCCTATTCAAGGAGGCTTACGCAACTATTCATGAAATCTTAAGAAGCAAACATCAATATGCAAATGAGACAGTAGAGCAGCCAAAAACCATACAAACAGATACACAAACTCACAAAAATGAAACAATTACGATATTAATCAAAATCCAGAATATTGTTGAAATCCACAGCTTCCACCTCTGCGATATACTCAACTATAATTAGAGTGTTGTGACAAGTATCGTCCATGTTTTCTTCACCCGAAACAAACTTACTGCCTTTCATGTCTTCATTGAATTTACAGTTTATCAGTAGCAACAGAAAGTGCTTCTTTACCAAATGACTTTGCAATGCACCAGTTTGACCTCAATTAGCAAGAACCAGCATATCAAGGGGGCTTTTTAAGGCGGGCTTGCTAATAGTTTTAGTGTACAAAGGGGGGGGAGTGAAAGGGGCAATTCAATGATCTACGCCACATAATAGTAGACATAAACGATCATGACCAGTTGCCAGAACTTCTGACATTAGTTTGAGTCTAGATAGAGAAATAAAAATGATTAACTTCATTTATTCGCCGTCTTCAATAGTCCGAAGATTTATCTGACGTCATGCAAAGTCCTAGGTAATACTTCCATATGAATGATGTCATCAAAGAAATCGGTTGAGTAAATCTATAGTGCAAGATATACGCCCTGAAAAGCACCATATCTACGCCGTCATCATGGTAATCTGACAGTATGCCTCAGGCTAAGAATGTACACATTTTCACTTACAATTGGTCCCATTGGTCCTTGTGGGCCAGGTTTGCCAGGAGGACCCTAAACAATAAGATGAAAAAGCGATTATTTCTAATATTTTGAATCCACCAAACGATGAAAACGCTTTCTACTCATATTGACCATGTACCAAAGAACTAGTGTGGCAAGCATTTGTTCTAGTCAAAAATACAAAAGGAAACTAAGGTCCCTTTACATTGTACCGATGCAACTTCTGTTCCGTAACAGGTGTTACAGATCAAAGTTTTACCAGATTGCCTTACCGCTTACACTATACCGGTACGAAAAGTACATCGTTACGGCACAAGTAGGGACATAACTTCAATATATTTTGGGGGGTATCAGAAGTTTTTCCCTGTAAAAATGAGGTCTACAACCACCGAGTTGGTCACAGTGCTTTCTGTGACCTCTTTTTACTTTAGTTTCAGTAGTTGGTCAAATGGTCCTGAACGAAGTAAGTTGCCCGGCACAAATACATTGTACTGCCGTTTTTGTCCTGCGAAATGGCAAATTTTCAAGATTAGGGGGTGAATCACCCCATACCCCCCTTACGGCTCGTCCTTGGGCAAAAGAGTTGTTACACTCTTCTAGTAGGTACAGAAAATGCTCCGATAGGAGGCGCGAAAGGTCTCAAAGGAGTGGTGTAAATGGTAGGCTGATCTTTAACATTTGCTGTTACGGTGCAGAAGTTGCACCGGTACAGTGTGAACGGTGTCTAAGCCATTAAAATTTTCGTTAATAAAAATAAAGGAGCAGATGCAAAGATAAACATAGATAACATCGTAACACCAACAGATACTACCACGAAGCACACGAGCATACCCCCTGCAGCCAAACTTCACCGCTAACACTCAGCAAAAACCTGGTGCCTAGCCTGTAATTTTCAATTCATCATTCTTTATCATGATAGCTGATTAAGGTTTGGTTCTAATTATATCGGCTTTTAAGTAGTTTATTCTGATTTACCAAAAAAATTTTAAGCGCACCTTAAGACTTGAGATTAGATAAGAGATTAAGAAATACAAGGTAGATTGTCATGGCAAAATTACTTGAATACGAGATTGGAGCAGTCTGTATCTAAGTTACAATTAGAAAGCTAAATATTTTAGATAATGGTGTAAAAGAAAACAGAAAGGTACAGTATATTTTACTAGAAAATATCAAATACCTCAGGACCTCTTTCACCTTGAAGACCTGGCATGCCAATGTCACCTTTCTCACCCTTAAAATGAAATAGTTTTGAAACTCTTAATATACTAGCAACTATAAACGTCCAGAGCAAATCTTATATTATATTTGCATTACCATCTAAGTCTAGGCTTGTGGACTAGCAGAAAATTTTTTTTGATTACTTTTTGCTGATCCAATTTGCTATACTACAATGTCACATAAAGCACTGCTAATACAACTGGACAAGTGTCTGACCAGGGACGGTTTCAAGGAAGGTTGCCTACGACTAAGGAGGGAAGGCTGTATATGATCAGCAGGCGCGCAATTAAGGGAGGGATCCTGGGGGTCTAGACCCCTACCCTTTTCGGCAAAAGAAGAAAGTACCCTTTTTGTAGTGCCCTCTATATTCAAAAACTGTGTTTCCCTAACATGCATAAGGCGTGTTCCCAGAAATTTTACGGGGGCGAAACCCCTGATTTCCTATATTCTTGTCTCTGCCTTGATGAGAAATGGAAATAAGAATCATTTGCCTTCAGAGCAACGATGTCAGTAACCCATCCATAGTATTTTCTCAACCTATAAATCTGCAAAACAGTATTCGAAGGCAATATCTTCTTTAATAAGTTTTAGTATGCCCTTTTCATGAATTGGACCCCTGCCTTCGAAAGCTCCTAGTTGCGCGCCTGAACCAGGGATAATAATAATTTTTTTGAAACTTCATTATACTATCAAGTTATAACTAATTACAATTATACTTCTCACTATACCAAGCAACGTACACTTGACTGTTAATGTAATCTATACAAGCAAAATTACACAGCTGTAAAAGTTACTATAAGATTTCAACATGGTATACAAAACAACAAAAAGTACACCTTCAAAAGGCAAGCGATTTTGGGTCTATCCAAGTTTCACTTCGGTGACGAATTACAAGTAGTAATGATAGCTAATTTATTTACAGTTGGTGGACTGAATATCCTAAAAAAAGCTAACAAAACCAACAATTTAGTTGCAAGTCCTTTCCGCAGAGTTACAATGGCATTTTTCTAACTGGAACACTGTCTAAGAGTAACAATAAACCATTTATTTCTAAGTTGGTGTTTTCCTAGCTCTACAATTCAAAAGTGTGAGCTAATTCAGACCAACTACTTACAACTAGAAGACAAAACGAAAACTACCATAAATCACAAAGTATAAAGAAGCATTATCTACAAATCTCACAGTTAAATTTCTCTCCATTCCAATTTCCCATGTTCTTTTTAAATATCGCAGCTAATGACGCTCATTTAATTAAATCAGGTATGCTGTTCCACATTTGGCTACCTCGAAATTTTATAGAATCAATACCAAATGTAACGCTTTGATGTGGTTGATGTGGATCTTCCACCTTTGATGTGGCAGAGAGAGCGAACAGCCTCACAGGCACAAATGATTATGTAAGTTATAAACAGAGACATATAAATATATATATTCATTGAAACATAGTAAGGTATAGAAATTATTTATCAAAACTTTCTATAATTTTCACTTTCAAGTAGATTCGAGTTGCTTCGTTAAAGCTCAAAGACTTTTGACATAACAGAAGAGAGTAAATAATAGCAGACCAGAGCGGATCAAAATAGATCAGAACAGATCAGAACAGAACAGCGGTCCAGATTGATGCGCTATGCACTTGGCGTAAAATGGGAATAAGTTGATTTACTTACCCCTGGTCCTTGAGGCCCAGGAGGTCCAATTTCACCTGTCTCTCCCTGAAAGAAACAAATAGATTATGATTATTTCATAATTAGAGTAATTTCAAAGGTTCTTCAGAAAGATAAAAACTACGAAAGCCTAGTTTGAAACAAAAACTGTAATCCTTGTAAATATTGAAAAATTTGCAAACTTTTAGGGCAATGAATACCACTCAAGTGTCCAAATGAGTCCATTCACTTTGATACAATTCACTTGCAGTAGCTTACAAAAAATTCCTACTTATCAAGGAAACAAGGTGGATAAAGGTGATGAAATTTTTACAACTTAAGAAATAACTGATGGTCTATATGTTTTACAGAGATGTTAAAGCTTGAAAACATCAATCCTTGATGTCCCCTTCAGCAAATAGTCAAGGCTATAAGATTTCCCATTGATTGAAAATTCGAGAATGTCTCTAATGAAGTAAATTGAAAATTTGATAAAAATTTCCGCTTTGATTACTGAAATCCAATTCACTAGTACACAAGACATCCGTTAGAGATTCCAGCTACTACTAACCACCAAAGATCGAAGAAAGTCTTACATAAGTTTAATGCATCCGATGGTGAATAAATGGAATTTACCACCTCCAAATTCTGGCAGTTTTTATAACAAATACGAAGCATTATGTACCGGTTAGCCAAGCCGTAGTGTAACTGTAAGCTCAACACAGTCTGAAAACCACAATGCTTCGATAGTACTCCTCTATAATATAGCCTGTTCCTAAATAAATGGTACTGAATATGTTCTCGGGAAGTGGGAATCACTAATATTTGGAGTCGAGATTCGGTAAATGCTAGCAAGCGACATTTAGGAACTGAGAGCACCGACAAACGGGATCTTGTTAAAAAACTATGGTCGGGTATAGGAAATTGGGCTGAAAACGT
>OLMO02000238.1:8146886-8170554 GCA_900291935.2 Cassiopea xamachana | reverse complement strand
TGGCGGGAGTTTGGGAATCAGGGGGCCTATTGGGTATTGTAACATATATTGTACAACATATTGCGGTGTCTTCTTGAGAACTTTAAACATTAAATGCAAACAATTTTAGATAGCTCTTGGCTATTTCCGTAGATTGTTTCAACAACAATATAATTTTCATGTTGATACTAAAAGCATCCTTTAGAATTGTAGCAGTTCCTTCCTCTGTTCTGGACTATAGAATCTCCATAATAATCAAAACAGCTATTTCCAACCAATCTCTGACATGATATTTTTTACAATATTTTGAAATCCTAAAGTTGTCTTCAAAGGTTCTTTTTCCAAAAGGAAAAATCCTTAGAAAACTGATATTCTTGGCAAACAAAAATAAAATACCGGATCACCGTCTGCTCCTCTGTCCCCAGGTAGCCCATCAAGGCCTGGTCGTCCCTTGAAAAAAATTTCAATTAACAATCTCAAATGTATTTGATTCAATTAATATTCCTTCAATTACTACGGAAGAAAATTTTCTCTGAAGAAAAAAGATAAAATATAGCGAATCATTTCAAGCTTGGTGAAAACTTATGAGGTCTGAAGTGAACCTTCCAACGAAGAAGAAAGAGCAAGGCTACGTAGATAGGAAAATACACGCTTTTATATGAGAATACCTAATGTTTCTCTGAGCCTCAGTGTTTACAATTGCTTTGTTTTCAGCCTAGGATTGTTCTTAAATTATTCCTAAATATCGAAGGTGTAACTAATTCTGAAAATCAAAGGACTATATTAAAATCTTTACTAATGTCCTACTTTATCATAAAGCAAAATAAAAATGGAGCAGAATAATAAATTTTGCATCGATATTGCAAAAATTAATCTAAAAACAGTACTATAACTCAAATATACAAAAATTCAAATTCTTGTTGAAGCTTGAGCCTTGCATTATTCTTAAATTATTCTTAAATTATTCTTAAATTTCAGCGATTGTGAGCCTTAATATTCTTATAAACTTTATTCTTATAGAAAGAAAAATGTATTTAATGAAATTTGTTGATACTAGATGGGCCACCTGCACACGGTCAATTTGATATGAAAAGGAATGGTAAGGAATGGCTTAATCCACAAAATTTACTCAGCGAGCATGTGAAATTTTTGATATAGCTCTATTCTTTCTCATAGATCAAGTACAAATACAGTACATCAGAGAGCAAGGGCAGGGTTACTTTTGCCAATAGTGTTGTNTGGCGGGAGTTTGGGAATCAGGGGGCCTATTGGGTATTGTAACATATATTGTACAACATATTGCGGTGTCTTCTTGAGAACTTTAAGCATTAAATGCAAACAATTTTAGATAGCTCTTGGCTATTTCCGTAGATTGTTTCAACAACAATATAATTTTCATGTTGATACTAAAAGCATCCTTTAGAATTGTAGCAGTTCCTTCCTATGTTCTGGGCTAAGAATCTCCATAATAATCAAAACAGTTATTTCTAAGCAATCTCTCACATGGTGTTTTTACAATATTTTGAAATCCTAAAGTCGTCTTCAAAGGCTCTTTTTCCAAAAGGAAAAATCCTAGGAAAACTGATATTCTTGGCAAACAAAAATAAAATACCGGATCACCGTCTGCTCCTCTGTCCCCAGGTAGCCCATCAAGGCCTGGTCGTCCCTTGAAAAAAATTTCAATTAACAATCTCAAATGTATTTGATTCAATTAATATTCCTTCAATTACTACGGAAGAAAATTTTCTCTGAAGAAAAAAGATAAAATATAGCGCATCATTTCAAGCTTGGTGAAAACTTATGAGGTCTGAAGTGAACCTTCCAACGAAGAAGAAAGAGCAAGGCTACGTAGATAGGAAAATACACGCTTTTATATGAGAATACCTAATGTTTCTCTGAGCCTCAGTGTTTACAATTGCTTTGTTTTCAGCCTAGGATTGTTCTTAAATTATTCCTAAATATCGAAGGTGTAACTAATTCTGAAAATCAAAGGACTATATTAAAATCTTTACTAATGTCCTACTTTATCATAAAGCAAAATAAAAGTGGAGCAGAATAATAAATTTTGCATCGATATTGCAAAAATTAATCTAAAAACAGTACTATAACTCAAATATACAAAAATTCAAATTCTTGTTGAAGCTTGAGCCTTGCATTATTCTTAAATTATTCTTAAATTATTCTTAAATTATTCTTAAATTTCAGCGATTGTGAGCCTTAATATTCTTATAAACTTTATTCTTATAGAAAGAAAAATGTATTTAATGAAATTTGTTGATACTAGATGGGGCACCTGCACACGGTCAATTTGATATGAAAAGGAATGGTAAGGAATGGCTTAATCCACAAAATTTACTCAGCGAGCATGTGAAATTTTGAATATAGCTCTATTCTTTCTCATAGATCAAGTACAAATACAGTACATCAGAGAGCAAGGGCAGGGTTACTTTTGCCAATAGTGTTGTNTTATGTCAAAAGATCCACAAAAGAATATGAAATTCAGATAAGATTGTAGAGTATTTTAAGGAGAATTCGCAAAAAGAGATAAGCAACAATTGGTATTCTATATCATCTAAGTCATCGCTAATATTATGCTATTACGTCATTCCTATTTTGACTTTCGTTCCCATTCCTCAAGGGTACAACAACAACTAGATAAGTACATGTAATAGCAAGATTGACATGTTTTAAAGGTATTCAGTGGTTGATACTTGCATGAAAATAAAATGAATGACATACCTACCCTCTCGCCTTTCTTTCCAGGTCGTCCAGGAAAGCCATTCAGTCCCCGTGGTCCCTGAACAAAGGAAGCAAGACAGGAATTCAGTGCATCGCCTATTTCAAGGAAAGGTTCTCCAGAAACAGTGGTATTTTTTTACATAATTCAAAATATTACAATGCAGCAAAACATAGCTACAAAAACGATATCATAAGGAGCATGATACACATCGCTACCCTTAGTGGACTTTCAACAAATAACAAAATAAATATACACAGATACAGATAACAAGACAGATACCAATACAGGTACCAAGGAGTATACCAAAATATCTATTAGTTCATACTTATGAGAAGTAGGTTAACATGATGGTACTACTGTAGAAAAAAGGTATGAAACATTGAAGATTTTGGTATGCTCCTTCGTAACCTAGTTAAATGTACGATACAGTTACGGTTAGAACAGTAGTGTTCTTGCTGTCTATCTGTATTTAAACCCTGATTTTTTAGCAGATTCTTGGAAGTACCCCCCAAAGGCACTACTTAGAACTAGATTCTTGCAAGACGCGCTGCACCATACGAAAAGGATGAAAAATACTAGCAACTTACCGGCATTCCCCGTAACCCTTGCGGCCCTTGTGATNTCCCTTTAGACCTCTTGGACCCTGGAACAGAGATAAAAGAGTGGGTACGTGCCGAATATTCTCACATCATAATGAGAAAAACAAATGTGGAAAGGAAAATAACCGAACAAGAAAAATGAGTAATTGGAAATGCTATCTAGCAAATAGGGATCTCTAGCTATGTATAATATATAACCTAGAATAATTTCAGGCTTTCTAGTCTTTACATGAAGTTCCTTAACTTACCGGCCTTCCTACGTCACCGGGATCTCCAATTGGTCCAGACTCTCCCTTGTAGCCCTATGGAAAAAAACAGATAGATCTCTTCCATACTAAGCTCTACATGTTTTATACAGCTAACGGGTAGCATAAGCCATACGAAATCTTTGGGAATTTACCTTGAGCATTTCTCTGAGAGCGAGTGATAGAGTAAGAAAATTAATCGGATAAAAATGAGACAAAATATTCCTCATCATACACTCAGAAGAACAAACTTAAATTCAGCTCTCTAAAAGTTATATTCGGGTTGCATAAACTACTGTTAGACAAGTTTCTTCATGCTTCACAACTAAAGAAATGCTTCTTCAATGAAAGAAACAAGGAGTTTTTACCCTTGGACCAGTAGGTCCTCTTTCTCCTTTCGGACCAGGTGCTCCAGGTGGTCCCTAATCGATAGAAATGAAACATAAATCCTCAGTTGACATAAAATCTCTTAGCCAAATAATCAAACAGGTACATCATTTTAGCGGGCAAAAAACAACTACAACTATGAGTAAGCTACAGTACAGTTCCCATCCACAACGGGAAAGGACACAATGTCACCTAGTTTCCACTTAAGGTATTGAAGTGTTCATGATGTAAATAAACCTAAAGATGATGATATTTTACTTTCGATACAATGCACTCGTACCCAGGACACTTGAGGGAGACATGCTTCTGTTCTTTCCATTATATTCATGAGTTCAATCGATTGTGTTTGAGTGTGTAAATGGGCTTTCCTAATTCATCGTTTATCTTGTAAATCCTGCTTATAAGGAGACACTAAAGGTGCATAAGTGGAAATGTGGTTACATGGTGGACAATACCTAGCAAATGTAACCACCACACTCTCAATACCTTCGCATTACATCTGAGGATCGCACAAAGCGTGAAACTCTGAGCATTATGGTTTTACCGGAGTTTTAATGATTTATTTTGATATATATATATACATATATTATATATATATATTATATATATTTATAAATATATATATATAATGAAATGAAATGGTTTAATTTGCCGTTTTCCTTCATTACTTTACTTTATACAGCTCTACCACCCAGGTATTGAGCACTGTATTGCGGAATTCATCGCTACGCTATTATATATATATATATATATATATATATATATATATATATATATATATATATATATATATATATATATATATATATATATATATATATATATATATATATATATATATATATATATTTATATATTTATATATATTTATATATTTATATTTATATATACAACAATATAGTAACTCAATCCTAGAATCCTCGCTAGTGTAAATGAGTAAATTCACCATAAAACTCACTATTATTTGCGAAAAATTTGATTCACTTTTGACTAACTCCGCAGCTGCATATGCCTTCTTAGTCTGCTAAATACGAAAAAAATAAAAAGAACAAAAGAGTAATTAAAATGTTCAATCTCTTACTAGACTGCAATAAACAATTTGCAAATAAGAACCGGGACACTTTTGCTCGAATTAGTCATAAGCGCAACCCATAAGTTGGCCACAAGCTTCCTCATTAAAAGCACATCTTTTATCATATCAGGAATTCTTGGATTTTCGCCCTTCGACTAGTCGCAGGAATCTTAGTTTCTGTGGTAAAAACATCTTTAATAGACATGCCAACAGAAAATTATCAGAGGATGAGGGAGATAACAACTCCAGAAGGATAAACAATTGCTTTCTCTGTGTTTTTTTTCTTCTTCTTCAATTTTTAATGAATATGAAATAGACATTCTCTGAATAAATAATTTATTCCTTTACTCTTTCACTGTAGACAATTATTTCTTGCCTTTTCTTTGTGCAAACAATGAACCCCTCCTAGTCATATTCTAGTGGGTCGTACCTAGTAAAGCAAATTTTCTTGGATATCCAAGTATCAAGAAACATATGCAGTACACTTCACTCTTGTTATGTGTTACTTTGATCAGCTCCTAAAATAAGCCATAGTGTATTTACAAGACCCTGACCCCTGACCTCTGACATCTGACATCTAGCAGAAGAGGGCCAAATCTGAATGAGGGAATTTCAGAACACAACTGGCTGACATACCAAGGGATAGGGCCACAAAGACAATTTTCAGGACCACTTCCACATCCCACAGAAAACTGGAACTTCAAAATTATAAATAGTAGTTCATGTCTAGTGAAAATGTGCACATTTAGTGGATAGAGCTTTATAGATCTGAAATGGAAAGTAGCTTTCAAATCCCAGCAGAAAATGCTTTAAAACTAAATTTTAATGTAAATTATCTTCATTTTGAAGAGCACGATTGGTGAAAAGGATAATTCATTTTTGTGCCACGGGTTTGACTGTTGAACCATACAATTGCAACATACAATACCGTGCATCATACAATCTTCAACAACACCATTGAGAGTATAGCAAACAATGTAGTTATATTAGCATCCATGTTCTTTTGCTATGATCTCGACATTCCTGCTGGAGATGAATAGAAGGAAGAGGATAGAAGGAAAAAGATCGAAGGAAGAAGATTGAAAGAAGAAGATAGAAGGAAGAAGATAGAAAGAAGAAGATAGAAGGAAGAAAATAGAAGGAAGAAGATAGAAAGAAGAAGATAGAAAGAAGACGATAGAAGGAATGAGGATAGGAAGAGGTGGAAAGAAGGATAGAAGACAGAAGCAAGGGGAGAGGAAGGGTAGGAAAGGAAGTTTTAGAAAGCCAAAAAAGGCATACAATTAATGTGGGAAAATGGATGGCGCTAAAGCAGAATCAGAAAAGGATCGGTACAAATAAAGGATTATAAACTTCACAAATTCATTATTCTCAAGAAAGTACTCGTTCTACTATTTTTATGAAATTCATATTTAAAGAAGAAAATCTTTATCAAATATTAAATTCAAAAAAGCTTTCATGAGAAGAACGAGACGCTAACCCTACCAATAGATTTGAAGCCACCATTCGATGGTTTTTGTCTTGCTTTCTTCGACTTAATTTCGCTGGCAATGATGACATGACTTGCATAATACAGTATTCCTCTTGGTAATCTGCATTCGTGGTGAATTTGAACCCGCGAAACTGCAGCTGAAAATCAAAGCAACAGCTGGTATATAATCTTGGTACTTGTAACGATGTTTTATTGAGCAAATGCAACGTGAATTCAAGTATCATTATTCAAGGATCTAAGTTTCTCCGACAAGAAACCAAGCTATGAGAAACCTAAAATCTCTGCCAAAAGTCATTACCTATTGCATGGTATTTGATGATAATACGATTCCGTTCTAAACTGGAAGATTACAACCCTCTTTCCCTTTACAGCATTGTTGAATTAAACACTTTCTTCTTAGATATTCATCTGCAAGCATAGTGCCTTACAACGCGCCTGAAAAATCTGTATAACTAAATATTGTTTTGTGAGAGGTTGGGGAGGAGGGTACTGACAGAGATTATAGCTCTAGAGACCCCTAAAATATCAAAAAACCTTAAGAATATCGAAGGATCGCTTTTCGAAACTAGAATAGCAAAATTCTTGTTACTATATAATATTTATACGTCTAATGGTATTCTTTTTCAAAACACACTTCACAAACTTCTAGAAATAAAATAAGGCCTAAGATTAAGAAACTTTAAGCACTAGATCCCAAGCTTCTCTTTTACAACACACGTTGAGCAAAAAATGCTTATGAACAGTACAGCTAATTCAATTTACACTCTAGCCATAATGTAAGAAACTACTTCGTCACATTGCATACCCGAGGCAACTCTTTTTTCCAAACAGAGATCATGCCACTAGTTTCGACCACCATCGGAAAGTCATCCGGCTTTTGACGTACGCTTCTCTGCCAACAATTTATAGACAATGTTATGTTTTCTTGGTCCACACTCAGAGCAATTTCTACTCCAGATAACGGTTCCACATGAAGGTCAAACTTTATTGTCCCTAATTTTCCAGATGTCCTTCTGTAGTCTACAGAAACCTTTGATCCCAACCTTATTCCAATAATGACCGACTGTTTTGCGTTGGCAAGGCTGACCAAGTAGTCGTCGACAATTGAAGCCATTTTTATGTCCAGAATCAGGGTGAATGTTATTGGCATTGTGTCTAGGGGCTGTCTGCCATCTGAAATAAGAATCCTTGATCTGTCACTTTCAGGAATAGCAAGCGAGGGTCTTAATTTAAGGCCCCATTTACCCTATGCTCCTCTATCTGGGGGTGTTATAGCACAACTTACGTAAACAGACTCCAAAAGCTACAGAATAGAGCAGTTAGATTAATAACTAACAGTGCATTCGACATCCCTGCCAAACCACTATTAGAAAACATTGGTCTAAGATCGATCAGCGAACTTAACGAAAATGAGTTAAAACTAATATCTTAAAAGTTCCTCAATGACCTTGCTTCAAATTACCTTAGACCACCTCTAATTCTAAATTCTCAACAATCTTGTCGAGTCCTAAGAAACAACGATAGAGATTTGAAGTTGCCACTGAAAAAACTAATAATGGGCAAAGAGGATATTCTTTCAGTGGAGCAAAGTCGTGGGATGGTCTCTCAGCTGGTGTTAAATGTGCACCACCCCTGGCATCTGTTAAGTCATATTTGTAAATAGTTGTTTTATATATCTAGTTTTATACACTTTTAAAGTAGACTTTTTAAAATATGTACCTTTTTTGTAAGATTTTAGCTTTTATTTTGTAAATAGACAGCCCCTTGCCAACCAGCCTAGCAGAATGGGCCACCATCAGTAAAAAATTGAAATGATGATGATGATGATGATGATGATGATGATGATGATGATGATGATGATGATGATGATTATGATGATGATGATGACTGTATCGGCTTCTATCGTCGCGTTGCGCCATGGAATGATCTCTGTCGGACAGGGCGATCATTTAAACTATAGCGGATAGCGTTACAACAATACGGCGTGTCTTTCATATCACCTACAGAGCGAAGTGACTTTCCTTCTATTTGCGGAGCGTCTTCTACCGGATAGCTTTGGCGTGGTATAAATGGTAGCCCCTATCCGATAGAAAAATCGCGGGGCAACGATAGCTACCCGGTATAGTGTAAACAGGGCCTAAGAGGGAATTTGGACAGGGGCGTCGAAATGATTTTAAATGTGGAGGGGCCTGGCCCCGAAGGACGAGGATTTGGTCTGAATTTTGATTATTTGTGTTGGCTACAGCATCATTTTCAAAGGTCTTGAAACAAATGAAAAATGGTCTTTTAGGGTACCTTCTTCTCTAAAAAACGTAAAAAATGATACATACTATTATATTCCAAAAAGGTGGGGGGGTCAGTGCCCGAGTCTCACCCCCCGCGGTTCAGTGAAACAAATATGAGGGGAATCTGAGATTATAGGGGCTCATTATCGTGTATTTTAATCCAAATGACGTACATTCAAAACACTGTAAAATGCCCAATCTCAGAAAATAACGAGCCTAGCAATGGATAAAGACAACAAAATTTGTTAGGCTGGAAAAGTTCATAACTATGCACTTGCGAAAGGAGGAGAGAGGAATGGTGCGTTCCTATCAATAGAAGAAGAATGCTAAAACTCTATGCCTGCCTTCTTTTTCGTTTAATATTTTCACGTGTACAGCAGTTGTCGACAATTATTGCCTGAATTTCAAAAATGCGCGAAGCCAAGGGCGTGGTCAATATATTTTCTACAATACAGTCTCTCTTTCCCTTCAGTTTTAGGACGGTACCACTGCTTCACAGTTAAGTCGAGCAACTTCATACTACTGAGAATGTACAGCGTTTGCTACAGCTTTGCAATAGGAGACGGAAGCTAAAGCAGTATGATACCCGGGCTTGTGAAGGATGGTACACTGTGCAAGTTCATGTAGCATGATCCCAGAGATTTATAGTTCTCCGTCTCATTGGCTCAGCCAAACCATTACATCTGTCCATATGATTTGGCTTGATTGCTAGGCCAACAAAAGCACGATGGGATAGTTAAAATTGCAATAGAGTCATGTAAGATGAGCAGGCATGCAGTTAGAAAATTTCGAGTGCAATGGCTAAGCCACAAGGATGAAACAATGCTTAGAAAAATTCAAAAATAATGCCAAACTAAAAAGTCTTCTAAATTTAGGTTTTAAATTCCAAACTACTTCAAAAAAATGCCAAAACTGTGATATTTGTCATCGGAAATGCCAGTCTGGCAATTCTGCCTAGTACCACACACGATGAGAAAGGAACACTCGTGCGACAAAACAACAAGCAAGTTTGGTCAGAAACACTGAAGAGGCTCCAGCGTCTCAGAGTTTGATCTTAGAAAAACATTGGCTAAGATAGGCAAAAGTTTACGAAAATTTAAGGAACATGATGGTGCTTCTTCGAACAAATAGGAACTAGGTTCAAAAAATTTCACAAGTGTGCGGCGAGCATATTGCACAGCAGATATTGAGACATAGTACTGAAAGGGGTATCATCAACTAAAGATATAGAGCTCCAAATGAAAATATTATAAGAGATTAAAGCAATTTAAGTTCAACGTCCTGTCATCACTAGAAGTAGTTGGTATCATACCTCAATACGAAAATCCCTTACAGTTGGGCAGTGGTGGTTTTACGGACTACGGGGTCTGGGACCGAATTCATCTGCCGGGTCCTTGCTTAAAAATGTTTTTTAACCGAGATAATTTTTCGAGTTCACTTTCGTTAGCATTATGCCTCGAGGTTGTGCCTTGCATTTTCCTATAAAAGCCCGCATAATCAAAAAGCAAAGGGCATATTTAAATGTTTTCTTTTGACCTCTTTCTAGTTTTTCTTAGTTTCGGGGCCCTTTTGGGTTGCCAGAAGTGCGGGGCCTGGCACCGTGGCTCCCCAGCTCCCCCTAAAATCTGCCACTGCAGTTGGGTTCAAAACAATGTATCGGATAATGCGTGCATAAGACAAATCGTCATATCTTCTCAATAGATCGCTTTTGTAGATCGCTTGCTTTAATAGAAAAATCATTCCTAGGCCGGTGATGTAGGCAATTGCTAGAGAAAAGCTTGAATTGCGGTACACATTCAGCTGGCCAAATGTAATGGTTGGCATTACTGGAATAGAAATTTAATTACAGTAATTACGATAATAAATCAGATAAAACCACCAACTGCAATTAAACACATATAGCAGTGTCTATGTTCAAAATATGATCAACAATTATCAGAAGGCGTAGTGGGAGTTTTATTGGGCCGTGAAGTGCCAGCTTCTAACAACCCACATTACAGTTTAACAACTATATATATCTACAAAAAGCAGAAAAGATGACACATCTAGAGGACCTACCAGAATATTTTAAGGGGCATACTGGGAAATTTCCCGAGTCCCCGGGGGGGGACAACGCCCCTGAATCAATAATCCAGGCCGTTCAACGAGTAAATCGGACGCACGCTGTTGATCGCTCACGTAGACTTATTTGCGCGCGCTGTTTGTTTGAAATGCAATTTTGTCGATTAAATGGATAAAAGTTTTAATCAGTCTATAGAAAGGCCTAACCATACGCAACTCATTATGAGAGTTGTCCATAAAACTTGAATGATAAAGCTATTGCTAGGAAGTGATTGCTATTTTTGTTTAACCTTATCCTTACTTATTGCTACAAATATCTTTATTTAGGGTGCGTTGGAAATTCTATTTTAGCATACATGCATAAGGTTTGTAAAAACAGATACTTGTATCTGAGGTGCTTCAAAGCACAAAGATTACATGAAATGAAGGGAGTATCGCAATAAAGTGAGATAAATCGCTCTCTAGCAATGAAAAGAAAAACTTTTCGTACATAGCAAATCGAGCGCATTGGATATGTTGGATGCATGCCTGTGCGCTCGCAAGCGATCGCGCGTGTCTCATTGAAATTCTTGTAAACGTATAATGGCGGTCATCGAAATTGAGGCTGGTTATTAGGAAAAAAACAGCAAGGAAATACAAAATAAATACGAGAAGGAAAAGCCCTAAAATTTGGTTAAATAGCTCTAGGGTGGCAACGTCATTTAGGCTAAATCGGAATAATCCTCACAGAATCATTCAATTGAATCATTTTCTTTATTTTCATCATTTATATATTTACTTTATATATTTATGGATTTAACTTATTCTTAATTTTTCTTTAAACATCAGCTGTAAATAGATCTTAAAGATTTCATACTATTTGTAACATAAACGGAGGGCCCCTTAACAAAAGGTTCAGCTGAAAGGATACCCTCCATAAATATTTTTTAATAATAATAAAAATACTAATGATAATAATTCAAGGGCCTCGCACCACACGACAACCTCCGTACAATTTTGCAAAACTCAATTGGCTAGTCAAGTTCATTGGTGGCAAGAATTCTACTTATTTCAAGGGGTCATGGTCATTTATCCTATGGCACTTTAGATTACAAATTTCTCATGAAAGATTAACTGTTGAACATAAACCATTTTCAGTTTTATCGAGGCGGTCATGCCTTTCCGTGAAAATTTACAAATACCATTTGATCAGCAAATGAAAACACCCCTTAGCAATAAAACAGCATTGAAATTACGAAATCTCCCCTCACTATGACCGATTCCTTCCTAAAATCCGCAGGCAAAACAATTTGGAAACCAAGGCAATGAGGGTAAAAAGAGTCGAATTTGCAAAACTCAGAAGGCCCTTGAAAATCATACTCATAAATCAGAATATCAAAGGAAGCACTGCTGAAGAGCAAACCAAAGAGATATCATTGGAGTAGCCCTCCTACGGGCCTGTATACATACTCCCACTTAGCCGCGATATCCCATCTACCCGAGATACCCTAACTGCCTATAGAAACATACAATTTTAACTGTATATACATGAGAGATTTATCCCGTCCCGTCTTACCGGGACACTTTCCTACATGTATACAGAAACAAACGGAATCTCCCGCCTTACCGGGGCGCAATTGACCTTACTGCGCAGGTGTATAACTCAAACCATCTACATCGCAAAATGGACGATAAGGAGCAACTTGTACACGAGCACAATACTCGTAAGCAATCTGAGGCAGTTCTTCTTACGTAAATGCAATAAACAACTGTCTCGTCTACGCGAGATACCCCGACTAAAAGGGATATCCCCGCTAGGCAGGGCATGTATACAGGCCTTAAAATGAAGTGAATGCCAACAGCAACAGCAACATAAGAGAAAAATAACCTGGGTCCTATTCAGTCTGTTAACGTGAAGAGAGAGCGTCTACTGTTTAATCTCATCTTATCTAGTTTTCAGGTTAAATAATGCTCTAAATTCCAAAGAAGAGTTCAAGAAAGAAGTCTGCTAGTCATGATTGTCAAAAACTAAGGCTACGAATAGATTTAGCGGCTCAAATTTAAAGCTGACCAGATGAGGAACGGATCCATGAGTTAACATGCAAAAGTAAGGCTCAATAATGCCAAAAGAAGATCGTATCTATGTGAGATCTAGTCAGCTTTCGTTCGAAGCAAGATCTAATCAGCTTTCGTTCGAAGCAGCACATTATCGCAACAGCAAACAAAATTGAAAAAAGAATAACGGAGAGAAGCAGGTGAAGAAATTTTTGCCTAGATAAGACCCATAGGATTTGTGAACCCTGTAGTTTGTGAATTCAACATATCAGCAAAATATCACTGCCCAAAGTTCAATCCCTATTCAAAAAAGCTTGGGAAATCTTGACACGTTCTAATTCATGGTGTTGGGCAGTCATTAAGTGGGATTTGAATAAGAACAAAGAGGATCCTCTTTACGCTTAATAAAAAAGAAAGCATCCTCTACTTGACCAAGACAACCGCAAACAAGTAATTGTGCATTGTTCTATGGGTACACACGCAACTGCTCTATAAGTTCCTCAAAGACATTTGCACTAAAATGAAGTACTCCTGAGTCGTACAGGTGATTGTTGCATAAAGAATTCCCTGCAGCACATTGGTAAATTTACCATATATGTAGGTAACTATACCAAATATGTACGTAAGTTTACCATATATGTAGGTAGGTTTTCCATATATTTAAGCAAGTTTACGATATATGAAAGTAAGTTTACCATATATGAAAGTAAGTGTACCATATATATAAAATGCTAGAGGGATTCTTGATATCTTATTGGTCAAAACTTGGAACTGGGAGACCCAATCCACACATAAAAAGTAATACAATACTACATCAAAAAGTGGCTTTTCAAAAGAGGAACACGGCAGAACTGCATATAGCAAGGTTAAGAGATAGAGGCAGCGGTATTCTAAAATGCGTCTGCAGATAGATTATACAAAAAGCTTAGTTCTCATACAACATTTAGATCCCAAAAATCGGGGATTTTTAAGCTTCCCGATTCTTACAATGTATGAGAACGTGCAAAATAAACACCCCTGTCTGTCCCCAACATTCCCAGTTCCATATCATAATAATCGTAAGTATCAGAAGCGATTGTAATTGTTGATGCCTCCCCGACAGCTCCCGAATGAATAACGATGTTTGTCATTCTTGTAGCATATGCGAATTAGGCCACAGTTAAGATAATGATTATCACGAGGCTTACGAAACTTGAAAGATACCACATTCTAGATTAGGAACTGTAGATTAGTGGTTTACAAACTGTATGATGTATGCGCACCAAGCAATAAATAACATTCCTATGGTAAAATAATGCGAGAAAACACCAAGAAATGTGGGATTTTGGCTAAAATTACAACACCAAAAACGGTGGCCAAGAGATACTTATCATCTCACCTTGAGACAACTGTATCTATCCAACATGTATGGGTGACGCTTTTCAACGGGTCTTTGAAGAGCCACAAAACAAGATTTGAGGAGCACGGAGAAGCAACGAAGACCAAGAAATTGACAATGATACAATAACGCCATAATGGGCTGCTTTCACCAAAAGAATAACACGACCAACCCAGAAACAAATTTTGGCGAGTTTTAAAATCCTTGTTACTGAAAGAAGCAATCATCAAATGTGCTAGGAAAGAATCTAAACTCCCTTAGAAAGTCAAAAGGGTGCTGTTAGCGTCCCCACAAAACTGTGCGAAGCAACTACTATCTCCAGATAATTGCTTCATGAGAATGACTTTCCTGTACTATTCACTCTATTTTTTATAAGAAACCTAAACTTTTTCAAGCCTCAATATTCTTAAATTTTTCTGATTTTGATCATAGAATTATTCATACGTCATTCTTAACTACCAAAGTTGCAACTTCGTCTAAATTTAAGGAATATATTCCAATCTTTGCTGTTGTTTTAGTACGTCATAAAACTAAGAAAAAGTTTATAAAAGTACATCTGAAAGCAGTATTATCAATAGGATAAAAAACCTTTACGTCGTAATGAACCTTGAGCCTCACATTATTCTTAGATTATTCACAAATTTGAGTGATTTTCAGCCTCAATATTATTAAAAGCTTTTCTCTTATAAATAAGAGTCTATTATGCTAAAATAGTTCGTCCTTGCTTATAGTTAATTAAAACAACAACTAGGAAAATTGTGAAAGGCTATCAGTCGGTTCCATATAAAAATTAATAGCTTCCAATTGAAAATTGCTTTACAGGTTGATAGTACTATGCTCAAACTACAGTAAACAAAAGTTTCCGAAATAGGAAGCCCAATTTTCGTACTTGAAGCCAACAGAGGTTTTACCTTCAACGATTGTATAGTCAAGAGGGAAAAGGTCGTTAATTCCAAACGTATTTTAGAAGTAGTCGATTACTTATTGAGTAGATGTGTCAGACGCGTGTTTATGAGAAAGAAGTGTACATTTACATTGAGGTTCTGGCAAAAAAGTAGTTTATTTATTGAGAACACATGTATTTAGCCTTTAGTCCACTACTTTTAGCAAGAAGTTGCCTACTAGATTGCACCTGAGGGGGCACATTGCCCCCTAGCGCTTCTAAAAGCCGCTACTGCAAACGATACAAGGATTGTGTACGATGATTTGCACATATGCAGCGCACAAAGCACAGCTCGATAGATACAAATTCTCCGTCCATTTCTGCTGTCATGCCCTACCAAAATATTGTTCGGCATTTGTTCCCAAAGACAGAGTAAATATACTTGGGAAACTTCACAATTTGCTAATTGTCTGCACTTAAATACGTTTTCCAATGACCTATATTCGCCATAAAAGATATTGTCTATTGCAGAAAGCCCATTTAAACACAGAAGGATATTTAGGCCAGTCCAATAAATCGGTTACATCCTGTGTAATTTCATATTCTGCTACTTCCAGCTCCTGGTGATATCCATTTCCACCTACAGAACCACAGTACCAGGGTGCATTCCATGGTCATCGTATGTCGAAATTTTTCTCGGTTTATGTCCGCGTTTAGAGAGCAGTTTAAATAGCTAGTAGTACGGCTAACTTGGAAATGACGTGGCTTTGTGATACACCAAAGTCTCGTAGTGCTTTCTGTAAGCGGGGGGGGGGTGGGGGTTTAATTCTAAATTTGACAGTATCTTCATTGCTTGGCCAACTTCACTCGCAAGAACTTTCATGGCGCATGTTTGAAATAGGGAGGATACATGCTTTTTTTATAAGGAACTTAACTCAAGGCCTAGTTCTAAAAGTTCCTTATTTTTGGACCTCCTTTTATCAAATGCTAGTACTAAAAGTTCCTTAATAGTTCCTTAATTTGTACTGTACATAAAGTGCCATAAAAGTGGTACAGACACAAGGAAATATTAGCATTCGGACTTCTACCTTTAACTTTGGCTAGAACTTAAGAATAAAAGCACAAATAAGGAATGAAAATAGTTTATAAATATATCTATGTGAGTTCTGGCTGTAAATAAATGGAACCAGTTTCCTAATTTTGGAATATTTACAGCTACATAAAGATACAAAATTGCAAAGTTCCTTTGTTTTCTTCCGTTAGTAGTATAAGTTCCTTAAATATATCGGCTGTCTAAATGTAGGTCATGCCAAGGCATGTGTGACTTTCTTTCCTACGTCCTTTCCTATTCTTCTTAGCTCACGCCGAACATATTTGAACCTTCCTAAATGGAATGCAGCCTGGCCAATGTCTGCAATAAGCTTTATTTTTTCAAACTATACCCTTCCAGAAAGTTATGAAATCTGAGACGTTGCAATCGAAATTGCAGGAGGAGAATATTGTAAAAGATGGAGGTTCAAGATATATGTCACTAAGATGAGTACTTTCGTGCAAATGATAGATGATGATTACGATTCAAATAATGACTCGAAAGGAAAGAAATGGAGTTCTTGAAGAACTGATTTTATATACAGAATTAAAAATACGATTGTCTGAAGAACACCGTCTGAGGATGTAAAGCTATGTATCTGCTCTATTAATTTTTACACATTTTAGTTTATTGAGAATATCGTTAATTTCGGGTCCACTATGCAGGGGGTGCCGAAGTAGGGGGTTTAGGGGTGTCGCACTTTTGCCGAAACCGCAGGTAATTCTATAGCTTCTCGGTAAATACTTGCTTTACGATCATCACTTGTCGGTAATCGATCATTGCTTGTCGGTGATTTTTTGTGCCACTCGTACTATATTTTATGAATGCACTACTTTGAAGCGTAGAACCGTGTATGAATAATTATATCTTATCATATCGCGTCATATCATGTATTGTCCCTTATCCGGTTGAAAACTCATTCACCCTATGTGGTCTAATTTTCGAGCTATTCAACCTACCAGTTCCTGGTGCTATAACGGAAAAATACAAAAGTAGACATCTAATTGCTCCCCATAGAACAATATTTAAAACCTATTTTTAACAGAGTGCCCGCTAAATGCGTGAAAAAATATAGATAGAACTCCCTATCAAGCTACACTTTTTATTGAATTTTCAATGGAGCTTGGCCTATAGTCTCCTACCAAACGAAACTACATTAATATGTTTCTCTCATCCTGCGTACCCTACAGAATGGCTTTTGGAGCTAATCTGTTAAAGCCGAAGTTAATTTTGCACCAACATATATTTGGGTTCCTAAATAGTTCCCCCTCTAACTTAGAAGTCCAAAATTTTTCAACGATGTGCACGAGTTTGGTAGATAATCAGGAATCAAACAAAGTTATGCTCTCAATGGAAAGCGTAATTGAATTGGTTTGACACAAATATGATAATGAGGAAATGGAAATGACACGGCCGTAACGAGAAAGCAATGACTGAATGTACACACGATTTTATGCACTTTCGCAAGATAACAAAATTATCTCCAACAAACAAAATTTCCTAATTATACCCCTATGTACTGTAAGGAAATTAGCAAAACTAATAACCATTAGGATTAATAGCAATGTAAACACCAACTTAAGTCAGTGAGCGATACAGTTATCGTGCCTTCTACATGAAATATCAAAACTCATACCTTGCATCGATTTCACAGGATCTGCTCCGACACATATCATCGTGGACATGAATATCACTAACAAACTCATCCATTTTAACCAACCTCCTCTGAATTGAAAACTTATGTTGGCGTGATGGCTATTGGGCAGTAACAGTTCTTCCTCCATTTCTCGCAAACATTGCTGTTCAAAGGTTTTTCTGATAAGACCAGTGAAGAGAGCAGTTTGTTCCTTCATAGATGGCAATTTGACTTTCCAACACTCTCAGAATACAGCCAATGTTGCGAATACATAACAAGGCAGGTTAAATTTTCACTTAGCCATGGACTATGAAGCCTCCGGGGTAAGACTAGTTTGTCTCACGCAGAGAGCTTCCGGTTGCGATAAGAATGAGAATTATCCGTTTGAAACAAAACAACAAGTATCCACAACCACGTGAAAACTCACTACTATTTCTGCAATTTTACACTCTCTGCCGAAAACAGAAGAGAGCTCGCACCCTGTCATAAAACAGAACGTATTGCAATAGGCCGTTTGTTGCCTATACTGGTACAAGAGCAATAGAGGACTCATATTGCACGTAGCATCTTCATTGTAATGACTCCATTCTTCAGCTTCTCTTTCATTGTCTGGCAATGTCATCCATCAGGTAAACGAACTAAGTAAATATGACATGTCAAAGGCCATTTTTCTGTTCTTTGAAATGAAAACAAGTCTTTACAGCCCCAGCATGCATTGCAGAGGGGGAAATTTCAAACAGCAACATCAGCAACAGCAACATCAAAAAAGACAAATAAGAGAGTGACACACCCCCAAAAATTTCTGACGAAAAAATGCTTGGTATACATAAACAAAGATACATGGTCACAGCAGAATGTAGAATTTAGTAGACATAACTAGAAAAACCACTATCCCATTATGGATTTGCTTATTAATTTTGAGTCTAAATCCCCGGCAATAACATGTCGCAGTTGGTCTGGTGCGGAGAGATCGCATTTTTCTCAGAACGTTTTTTTCAGCTCCAATATTGATATTTTCCTAACATTTTTCATGATTCCAGTATCAAACTGTCGTAAGACTTTCTTGGTAAAACCATTTGAGTCCCAATGTTTGCATGGACATTAGTGGAAAGTGAAAAAATTCCATGTACACTTGAAATGATGATCAATCCTAGTAAATAACAGAAGCTACACTTTTAGAGGGCGCCCAACATAACATGCATAGTATTTCATACACATGTAAATCGAATTTGAAATGCATACACACTTCTAAGCTTTCCTTTGAGCAGTGGAGCACTACTTTCCCATAAAACAATTTCTTGTAAAAACCAGTGTACTCCAATAACACAGTAAAATCAACTCAATACGTCACCCTCCACTGCTAACAAGCACACACACACACACACACACACACACACACACATACACACACACATACATACATACACACATTTATGGATATGTTTCCATGTCTCTGTTAAGAATGCAAAACTAAAGAGAAAACTCGAAGATATTTCACTTCGATAATTGTTCCGCGAAAAGAGTGTGGATCAGGCCCGTGGCAATGAGGTGGCATGTGGCGGCAAATGCCACCCCGTGGGCAACACGATGCCAGCTTTTTACCACCCCTGGGATTTCCTTGCACTTTTCTTATTTTTGCTTTGTTTTTTTACCTCGAAAGAAACCTCCTGAAATTGTGGCTGAGCTCAAGCTTGGTCTGTGTGGCATACTGAAAAGTTCCATAATTTCCTGCACACACATTATCCATTTAATTGCGATAACACAAAGTATGAAACAAGTTATCAGATTTTATATCACGTGATTCTTCCAGGATAATTTTGCCACCCCTGAAACACAGGCCTGGCTACGGGTTTGGTGTGGGTTAGTGGTAAAATGGTACCATCCTCTAAATGTCACCAACTCAGCCAAGGAAAATCAAATTGAACAGAAAACCTTACGTACATTGTGAAATGTGGTCACACAATTCTTGGTCTACTATAAACTATTATATTTCTCATCTGGCGAAAGACAAGGTCCAGGCTACCCAAATCCTGACAAGTGTCAGAAACTATATTCCTATAGCATAGGTTTCTAATCTTGATTGGGTGAGAGCGATGAATCTACATGAGAGGTACTAAAATCGGCTAAAATTGGCCTACATTTAGCTGTTAGACTCATTTGTTGACGAATTCCTGAATTCTTATTTGTTAATGCAACATCAAAAATTTGCATGTGATCAGGGCTCTCAGCCAATCAAGATGTCAAACCTATTCTTATTGCTACAGGGGAAATCATTTCCAAAGTGGCTTCTTTGACTACATCAACCCTCCCTGGGCATAACTGTGCTCTTACAGCTGCATGGGCTGCACAATCGAAGGTCTTGAAGATACCTAAAACAACTGATTGCCTTTTACTTTTAAAACTAGAAGTTCCAATTGCATCTACTTTACATTGAGAATTTCAGCCTTCATTGTCTCTAGATATCCTCTAGACTGATATACATTGCCGTGTAAGTTCCTGGAAAGACCAAACCATCTTCTGGAAACCTTGCTTCGGTTGGGGAAAATCTGAGACGGCAGCCTCAGGCTCGATGAATGTGCCTAAAGCCCAAGAAATGGGATTATCGCTGTAGCAAATGATATAGTTGATTAGAAATCTTTCCTATGATGTAGAATTTTCGAAATAAATCCCTCTCTATTGCCACTCTCTTAAATAAGCCCCTTGTGTAAAGTGGAGTGTTAAATAGCCCCCGTCCAGATGCTACTATCTCACTTCTGTACATTATACTGGAACAATTCTACATACTACTTCAAACAAATCTAGTTGTTTTCACTCTTCCCATAAATCATTCAGTTGTTATGAAAATATATGTTTACCTGATGTAGATCTTGGGTACAATAAAAAAACGACTTACTATCCTTTTCATATGGAGTTATGGTTTGTTAATTCATATCTCTTGGTAGCTATATATTATTTTTCATTATCTTAAATGATACACATCACACATAACTTTTGCATCAAGATTAATGAAAATTCCTTGTCAAAAGAAACACAATAATTCCGGATAAGAAAACCAAAGATTAAATTGAAATCCACCCTTGCGGAAACTTTCTACAGATAAGCTGTCTAGAGTAAACTGGAATGAAGTGTAAAACCCCATAATTCCAGGGAATCCACTCAAGCAAAGTGATATATAGTTAAATAGTCTATCAGCTTACTTATGCAACGGATAGGAAAAGTGAATTCAAAAACAAGCCCATCTCCAGATCAGGCAACCGATTTCAGAATAAATAAATGGTGCGTTTATCAGCTGTATGCTTCTTAAGACTAAGGATGCTTTCACCTTAATCAAAATTAACTTCCAGCATTTAAAATGAATAATCTTCGCTTGCCATCTTGGCCTAGCATTGGATCAGCTGTATCATTCTTAAGATAGGTGCGGCAACCAAAGAACGTGGCCATCATGGGCAGACGATTTAAGTGATTGATATCCTATATCACTGGAAACTTACATAGCTCCATTACTATTTACAAAAGAGAGCATCCTAATTTGTCTACAAAACATAACTACTTGAAGCCATTACAACCGAGGTCTTAAAACTAAAAGACTTGCTGCTGTAGAAATGATTTATACAACAAGACCCCGCAAAGAAAAACACAGGAAAATAAGAACCTACAGAATGATATTTTGGAAACATACACCTAAAGACAAGAACCAAAAACAGACTTATGTGTTTGCATGTTCCTTTGAGATGGAACTGCATATTATATAAAGCATGAGGTTTTTAAATTTTCAGTTTCAGGGCATAGGTGAATAGCTTTATTTTCATTATTTTGCATAATGATTAATCCTCTACAAATCGAAATTTAGCAAGGCCACCCACAAAATTTGTTTACCATTGTTCAACGCATCATAGTTGTCAGTGCCCTTGCGATAGGAACCGCACCTTGACAATATCAGAAGTACCAATTTTATAAAGACCTAGTCGGTCTGCTTATTAGAAAATTTGGTTCTATTCTGGGGGGTTGTAATGTACTTTCAGAAATTCAATGAAATTCAGAGTCAAGATTGCACTGCCTGTGAACTTTGTTCATAGTGTGGTTGAAAGGGAACTATCGTACTTGATTCATTGGTGTTTTTACCACACTGAAGCAAAAAGATCCACTAGAGCATCCTATTGGTACACTGGTAAGTTGAAAGAAATAAAATGTACTAAACTGCTGGCTGCTAAACTGCTAAGTTGGTTGCCAAGTCTTCTCGTGGTGCCCACACGGTCATACAGACTACGGGACATAGATAGATAGATAGAAACCGCTGGCCTAATCTTACTACAAAAATACGAAAGCATCTCGTTGTGAAATAAACCTCGTTTTGATGTAAGCAGACAAGAGATAAAAATGCATATAATAACCAAGTAGCTCATTCTGAATAAAAATTACAAATTTCCAAATAGGTTAAAATGATATTGACGTATTTCCAAATCTATAATTCTATCTATGTTCTCACTTGAAACTTCCCAGCCTTTGTCAGATATTTCACTCCCTTAAAAGGCTTGTATTTCTGAAAGAACGAAAAGAAAGGTATAATGTGGAAACAGAAGCAAACGAAATAATGACGTGATAAGAGAGCGAATGCAAATTGGTAAGTCTAAATGATTTCCTGTAAAATTAATCACGTTGAAAAAGGCGTTTAGGAGTTTCACATCCAGTTCACATACCAGGGCTTAAAACCAAAGTAAACAAAGGAATTTCAATCACTTTCGTAACGCTCTATTCCAAATACCACACCAAGCATATAACATACAATATGCTGAGGAGCTATAGATTTATGCACACCAAAGAGGAATGGATGTGAAGGATAATCAGCTACGGTTGCACTGAAATCAGTTAGCAATACACGTTTTCTTTTATAAGAAACCACTTTATAAGCAACCTAGTACTAGACAGCACAAAATTTAAGAAACTTTTGAACTACAAAGAAAGAGCTAAGAAACTTTAGGCAAATACTACATTGAAATAGTTACCTGGCTCCACGTAAAGCTATACCAAAATAATGTGAATATGACACTGCTTTAGAATTAAAGTCATACTGACGCATTTTGTTTGCTATAGGACAAACAGTTTGCTACATTCCAGCGCTGCGTACACTTTCACAGCAACTGAGTTCGCTTAATCAAGAAATTTTTAAGGTACTTTTAGCTCTAAAATGTGGCCAAAAATTAACAAACTGTTAGTAGTAGGCCTTGAGCTAGGTTTCTTATAAAAAAAACAACGTGTACAGAAAGTTGCAAGTGAGTTTTGTAGGATAATACTGTTTAAAGTGGTACAAAACCACCTATCGGTTATACAAATAGCGTGTCAGAAAAGTCCTAAGATCTTTTATACACGTTTTTTTTTTTATAAGAAAAAAGTTTATAAGAAAATGAGGCTCAAATCGTCAAAATCTTAAGAAAATCGTAAGAAAATCACGAGGCTCAAATTCCAAAATTTAATGTTTTTATAGGCCAAAAATCGGTAATTTCGTCGTTATTGTATTCAAAATGTTAAAGATGGAATTCAAATTCATGTATACAATAGTATAACGAAAGTGTAAACCACTCTAGCCAGTTTATTTCAGCAAAAGTTAAGAAAAATTTAAGAAAATCTGAGGCTCAATTTCGGGAAAAGTTAAGAAAATTGAGGCTCAGGTAAAATAGTGATTTTCTTATAAAAAAAAAACGTGTATACAACTTCTCAGCAGCAATATTCGGCTCTACTAAGGGTCTGATTAGATGAAAGAACTAAGTCCATTTATAACCTTATCCAGGC
>OLMO02000238.1:8128377-8146786 GCA_900291935.2 Cassiopea xamachana | reverse complement strand
GTATAAGCAGGCAATTTCTTTTAAGCATTTTGACCTTCGTTTCACTTTAAACGAAATCCCTCAATTTAAAAATGATCTCCTTTATGGATTCTTCATTTATGAGATTATACATTAGCATTTAATGCCAATCGAACTGCCTCGATAGTAACCACCAATATTATTTAAAAGAAACACAATTCACAACGCCAGCATTTTATGAAAATAAAAAGATGTGGACGTTTTATGCTGAGGTTGATAATCAAGGAAGGTTTATAACCTGGGACGGCTGTCACACGATCATATCAACTCTATTTAAACCATGATGTCAAATTGATTTAGACTGGAAAGGCGAAACACAACCTTCCTGGGGTTTTTCTGCTTACAAAAAATTCTTCTGAAATGCTGAATGCTTTACTTGCTTCATCTAGCTACGTTTCCAACATTACATTACAGTATATACATTACATTTAAATTTTTTTAGACGGTAACCCATTCAGCTATGCTGCTTTACAAGGGGCTGTCTATTTACAAAATAAAAGCTAAGTACTTCCAAAAAAGGTACAAATCTTTAAAAGTCTAAACTAAAAAGTGTATAAAACCAGATGATATACAGCCAGGTATACTATCAATAAATCAGATAATATGTAGCCAGATAATATCTAACTAAGGGTCTCTAGAATTAAATCAAGGGTGTAAGACCATTTGTTATGAAGCTCAAATGCTGTAGCTTGTAATCATTAGTGGCTTTTACATGAAAATTTTGTTTTATTACAAGAAACAAGCTTTCTGCCTTTAGGCTGGATGTTTCTCAACATTTACTCAGAGTCAACTTTAAATGCTTCCTTTATTGTCTCTTAAATCCTGTGGACTTCCAATAACGATAATAACTCAGACTAGGCAACTGTGATGCAAGATATATGATTTTCAGGTTTTGTGAAGCATGTAATTGATGCTTTTTCTATTCTTTTTCTAGTACTATCACTAAACCTGAAAATAGTATGGAGATGTCTTAATTTCTGGTATGTCGAATTGAATATCTGACAATATATACAATGCTTTTCGTCGTGGCCCTTCTTCTAATGTTCATAATACAGCTGCGGTTCCCCAAGAAATGTTTCAAAAATGTTCTTGTAAAAACAGCTTATTCAAGTTTATGTTTGAAACTCAGCCTTTCTATGTTTCTTAAATGTTTCATAATTTCTGCCTAATTTCAGCCTCGTGTTTCTTATAGACATGTTTCTTATGAAAAAAGCGTGTAAATGCTGTCATGTTTTAGAGCACATGTGTCAAACGCAGGCCCCGCGGGCCAAATTTGGCCCGATATGTAATCATACTAGCCCGTGGTTTACACCATATCTTTTATTTCAAATTTAATTTCTCGTGTGTTTGTAATATCAAGATTTGGTTGATCCAGATTCTGTGGTTAAGCAAAATTAAAGATTGTTTCCATATGAAAAGGTTAAGCACTACATATCAGTTGTAATTAATTTCCCCATTAATATTGAGTACGGCTCGTGCCTTCACGTTACTGCTGAGTTTTGGCCCAATATGAATTTGAGTTTGACACCCCTGTTTTAGAGCGGCGTACTTCCATTTTTTGTGAAATGGGGGTAATTTGCAAGAGAAATTAGGCACGCAATGCATTGAACGTAATTAAAACTAATGGACTGTTTGGACCATAAAAGATGCTTTGAAGACAATTAAAGATTCGATGGTAATTTATCATACCGTTACAACAGGAGGCTCATCTGGTGGAGGCATGCCAGTCTGTAGAGAAAGCTGCGGAGAAATACATAAATGCATGCATAGAATAATGCATGGACTGGGAAACGACGACTATGCAAGATTAAAATTAACAGAAATTGAAAAGGTAGTTCGCGTGTCCAGATGGATGAATAAATACATGGATCAACTAACAACGGAATAAATTAACAAGTAAATGAATGAATAAATGGATGGATGGAAAAATATTGAACAAATATATCGTTTGGCAACCCAGGTGATAATAGCATGTATTTGATGATGACTAAGCCGTTTGTCCAGAGAGAAGGCTTTGGTTTCGACCTTTTCTGGCAAACCAAATTTTTATGTTCTGTCGCGGTTCTGATCTTGCCAGTAAGTACTTCATGTCAAGACAAGAATCAAACAAACTTTAAGCAGCGTCTTCTCTATACAAAGTTTGTTCTTTCAGACAAAGGAAATCTACCAAACCACGAATGTGGGTTACTTCTCCTCAGAAAAATGACGTATACTTTTTACACATGTGTATTGTCACAAATAATTCCTAGCAAAAACATACAGCAATAAGCTAATAGAAACCTGGGATGGTTTTCAGGCGCTCAGCTGGGAGTTTTCGAGGGCAGGGGTCCAATGCATGAAAAAGGGTAAACTAGAACTTTTTAATGAAGATATGGCCTTCGAATATTGTTTTGCAGATTCATAGGTGGAGGAAATACTATGGATGGGTTACTGACATCGTTGCTCTGAAGGCCAATAATTCTTATTGCTCCTTCTCATCATGGCAGAGAGAGGAATATAGGGGATCAGGGGTTTCGCCCCCGGAACACGTCTTTTGGATATTTGTACAACGCAGTTTGTGAATAGAGGGGGCACTACAAAAGGGACACTTTCGTTCTTTAGCTGAAAAGGGTAGGAGTCTACACCCCCAGGACCTTTCCCTTAGTTGCGCGCCTGGTTTTGTTTAGAAAGTTTCACTTTAGTAACGATAAATTCTACTTACATTTCCACGTAAGGCAGCAGGTTGCTTTTGGGGCGAAATCTTTCCGATCTGAAGTGTAAATGGACACCATTATGAGTAAAACCCTCTCAAATGTGCTTATATCATAATTATAATTAAGGAAAAATGCTTCAGTCTCTCTGCACCAACTACAGCAGGAAGGGCGCAAGTCATCTGGTCCCGACTACTGGTGGTGCTTGTATTTGAATATTTTCTACACAACACAAACAGAATGAGTTTACAGGGTTGGCCGCTACTGGTATATCATTCAAATGGTAATGGATATTCTTGAATACTGGACGCAAACTGTACACTTATTGTATCATTTTCAATAAAGACTGGAGAAATTTACAAACTTTGCAAGGATTATGCATAAATTTCTTTCTGCCAATAAATGCAAATAACAAACAGAAAGATGAGTACTTCAACTACTATGCAAACATCAGAACTTTGAAGAGAAACTGCAATCATAAAAATACGCTATGTGGAAGGTAGAGAGATCTGTTTACTGCCACTTGGTAAAGTATGACACATCAATCAGATACATTAAATCACTTTATAGTTCTAGAAGATTTTACTCTTCAGGGGAATGGGATAGGTAGGTGCCTATTGGGTCCACAACAAAGAGTGTTCTGGTTTAACATAACAGCTCATATGAGGGAGGGTCAAAGCAAATTTTCCAGGGCCTAGATGCCACACGAACACAAAAACAAATGTAACATAACCAATAATACACTTACATCCCAGCTCAGTTCTTTCTTTACAGGATCAAATGATACCGTTCCCCCTGATTTGCAAATTAAAAGAAATACAGAGCGTTGCAACAGAGTGATTCTACTTATTATCAGCAACAAATATACAATCTTTCTATTTTATAAGAATAACGTTTATAAGAATATTAATGCTCAGAATCGCTGCAAGTCAAGAAAAATTTTAAAATAATGTAAGGCTCAAGTTTCATCAAAACTTAGAGAAATTTTTGTATTTTCGAGCTATAATGGTACTTCTAGATAAACTTTTAGACAATCAATGCAATACTTTTCATTCTGTTCCTCTTCTGATTTGCTTTATGATGAAGTAAGACATGAACAAAGATTTGAATATATTCCTTCCACTTCCAAGCTAAGTTACACCTTTGACACTTAAGAATATTGTAAGAATAATTTTAGGCTCAAAACCAGAAAAATCAAGAATATTGCATAGTGAAAAGTTAGGCAATCGTACAAAAAAGTGTGTACTGGACATGCTAATTAGACAGTTAAATACATTCGACATCAAACCATCAAACATGAAACACGAAATATGAAAGATAAATAACAGCAGAAGAAAGACACAGGAACAGGCTGGTGATAGCACAGGCTTCGAATAACTTTCATATGAACATTTTAATATGTTTCAATATTCATATTTTAATAACTTTCATATGAACATTTCAATACAATATGTTTCCACAGCAACATTATTTGAATGGTGATATGTGGTGGTCTTTTTAGGCCGTGAAGCTTTGGAGCGAACGGTAGATACAGCTAGCATGCTTTATCTCGAATTGCCAAGGTAATATGGAACCTTTTCGAGATAGTGATGTTCAAGATAACGGATAGTCGAGATACTAGTATGGACTAAAGCAAAGGGAAAACGAAAAACCGTTTGAGCTTGCGAGTGATCGAAACAGTGGACGTCAATTTTACATGAATAGACAGTAACAACTTTCAGAAGGTGCAGTAACAGGCGCTCGGCGAGCACTCCTGCATGACGATTTAAACTAGAAGTCAAAAAGATTTCAAGCAAAAAAGGGTACCCGATACTATCATTTTAATGACAACCCCTTCAGTATTTTCAGTGGCTAAAATAAAAATACTATGAAGAATGTTTGAAACAGTGGGTGGCAGGAGGTCGCCTGAATGACCTGCGTTGGAAGTGTACGCTATCAAATGACTTTGAGTGCGCATATTGCCTGCTATAGCAGATAATTACTGGAATCGATAATCAGTCAAAGCTTTCAGCCCACAAGAGGTGACCTCTCCTCGGATTGTTAATAAAGAGAAACAAATCTTCAAAAACAAAATTACATCTTCAACTGTGGCCTATTCATTATTGCTGCAAAGTTCTCTTATCGGAGCAATTGTTTGTGATGTATCTCTGTTACGAAACTTTATTCAAATTTCAAGCAACATGAAACTGCTTTATTTTGCAAACAACGTAGATGTCTTTTCGAAAAATCCAAGTGGGGAGAATACAATGAATTTGAGATAAGATGTATCTCAAATGACCAGTACATTATCTTGCCAAATACTCTAAACCACAACTGCTTTTATATTAAGATTGCATTAACATGGAACAAACCTGTTGGTGTTAAATTGCAATTTAGAACCTGCTTTGGCATTAGGACTGTTATCACAACATTTTCAACCTATAAACAAAAGTATAAAGAACAATCACACTTAATTGCATTCAATTTTTCGTCACTCAGCATTTATCAACATATTCATTTATTCATTATATACCAAAATTACTTTTCGTAAACAACGTCATGTACAGGAGAACATACTAAAGACGCTAAAGGTGTTACAAACAAATTCAATTAAAGCAGTTTAATAATAGGACTAAGTTTCAACAAATAGCAGATGAATTTCTCATACAGAAAATCTAACAATGCCTACCACGACATGGCTCTCAAGATCAATTCACAACTGCAGTCATAGAATTTCTCAAGTAAGTTTCACAGAGTCAGATACTGAAACTGTGTTTTCTACAATACATGTCTAATAACACTGCTGGGGCAAATGTTAGTACTACAGATATTAAGAAAAAGCAAAAACCTGTTTTCCGCCTGATTTTAATCCAACATTCAGCTCAAATCTTCCACTGCTTCCCTGTAGAGAAAAATACAAAATCAATTTCACGCTAAGACATAGACAGTGGCGAATACTTTGAGGGTGGGGGGCACTCAGCCCCACGAAATAATTTTAGACTTGCAGAATTGTGACAAAAATGTTTGCCAAAAGTTCTTGGAACAACTATACAGTGTTAAGAACGTTCTCCCCTCCCCCGTTCTATTTTTGTTGTAGAAATGGGAATGTAAGCCCCTCCCTGCTTCATACAATGGTGAATCGTTAGCCATACCTTTAGCTATTTGGAAAGGCATCACTTTTCCCACTAGTGCTATTCATATTATGCCCTTCAAACAGCATTATTTTACGAGGTAGGGGACTTTGCAGCTCGTCCATAGCATAAATCACAGGAAGTGTCCCAAGACTTATGGCAGATATTGTAGCTGTATTGGTAATAGTTCACAGGTAGCAATAATCGACAACAATCCAGAGGCTGCCGCTAAACAAATTTCAGAGCGTCTGCCACTGAACCTAGATCCTATAATGGTGACCACTTGATGAAAAGAGCAGTAATAAAAGCAAGGGGGTTGTGCATGAAGCGAAACAATTGAGGAGGCTTCTATCTAATAGGTGATATCATAGCATATTTAACATCATACAACAAAATTAAGCTGTCACTCATAAAAAAGCACTTACTGATATGAACGATACGGATGGCTTAATGTAGATCGGGATTGATACCGTACTGAAAGAATAACATCAGAGCGGATCAATCATTAGCAAAAATGGAAAACCGTATAAAAGAACAGTTTCCTAAAACAAAACTAGTCCTCAAGCAAGTGGAACTACAAAAAGAGAGAAGTTAATTATTCAGATTAAACAGGCAGGAGACAATACAAGAACTAATGAAATAAGTGACACTCTGCGAAAAAAGATTAGAATGCTATGCATAATTTTGATATGGTCTTTAGACATTAATGTTCCCAATTTCGTACATCCTACAACAATTCTTAAATTCTAATAGCAGTAAAGACTGCCATACACTAATGTCTAAACTAAATGGTCAAAATATTTTCGTAACGCATTACGAAATTGGGTCCAATTGTAAAACAGAAATCTGCATAAATCATTCTTCATTGCTGAAAGTGAAATGGGCATCTGAAGCTACAACAAAAAGAAGTGCATGACTTGTGTCTACTTACGAATTTGTTATGTGGTATGAAAGTAAACAGAAGTTTCCATCAGGTGGTACAAAGGACAAAATTTTCTCACTCTACGAAAACAAATGCAGTTATTTCAATATCCTAAAATTAGGATGTTCAAGAGAGGAAATAGCGAGCTTTTCAATAACTACAAAGAGCTTAGTCTTCAATGCTAAGTGGTCTTTTGGCAAGTAAGAATGAATGAAAATCTTCAAAAAACAGCATCTGTTTACTTCTAGGCCATATCTTTTCCGTTCACGTTATAAGACGACTTGCCCTCTCAATGCTAAGAGATAGAAGCAAGGCCTAAGATGTTCTGATATATCCAAAGCAGCCCATGCAATTCCGGTTAGTTTTATTGCTTAAAATAATATGGAAACATCAAAGAATAAAACTGAAACAGGCTTACTTCCCATCTTTTCAATCGGACGCAAGGGTGGAAGCTGACGTCATCAAGAAGGCGTGGGTTGACAAAGCACATGGTCAAATCTGTTAAAATCATATATATTGATTCAAACCAAATGACCACAAAACAAAATGTAAATCAAAGATTAAATGAAATAACTATAGGAACTGTGAACGCAAAGCCTGTGTATAGACCCACATTCGTCCATGAAGCCGACTTTAGAATCTGAATAGCAAAATGTGTTTTTGATTCACTCCACGATGCAAGGTGGAAAATGCTACAACTTAATTACTAATACAGCGTTTTTCACAAATAAACATCAAATTTTATACTAAATTTAACTTACTAAATCAAATACGTTTTTATGCAAAAAACTTATTTAAATCTCTAAGTCACGTTCCAATAAAGTGAATAAGTCAAACTATTTATGTCTTTAATCAGGAAGGGATTTTGTAACAAAACCCATCGAAAAGTTGAGAATTACCTGGCATGCCAGAAAGTCTGGATAAACAATCCATCTGAAAACAATTTAAGTAAGAAATTTCTTATAAAACGATCGATTTAGATGTTCATTTGAAGACAGCTACTATAAAGAAAGCAACGTGTATTATCCAAAAAACGAAACTACCCTACCCAATTGGCAAGGATAGCAAGACAGTAACTTTTCTACTTAACATATATATGAGAGAGCAGTATACTGGTTAGGGCAATTGTTACTGCTAAGGTGGTCCACAGCTCAAGGACCACAACCGTGGCATCTTCATTCCCTGTCTATCTGGAAGTGACTGGAGGTCTGGTAGACATATGGAGGGGATAAAGGCGGCAGGGAAAGGAACTGGCCACCCTATCTCATTTGCATAAGTGCCCCCTCTAACAGGCCACTACTTATGGAAGCATAAGACACCCCGCCTTTGGCTAAACAGCATATCTACTATATCCAATGAAACTTGAAAACAACTTATCTTCTCTTCTGCTGTCGTGGACACTTTTGAATAGAAATTCATAGTCTTATTTCCAAATATGATTCTATGGTGCTGGACAGCGAGTGTATCTAAACAATCTCGCGGCAAAATTTCAGAGACATGTAAAACGAATGCCAATAGAATCATTTTAAACTAAATATCCCAGATCATGAAAGTTTTTGCTAGTGGTCTCAATGGAAGTCAAAATGTCCAAATTACAGCTGTGCGAATGTACTACGCTCAGCGAGATTAGACAAAAATGTACTTACTGTTCCCTGAATCTCAGCAAACACGGTTGAACCCTAGAAAAGCAAGTGATTTTAATACATGCACTACTGTGGTAGAAAAATTAGAGCCAATGCATTGGCATAAAGAACATATAAACTTCAACAGCGATCAGGTTTAAAACGACCCTAGATAGCGAACTTTGACATTAATCATAACATGCAGATATTTGGTTATAAAAACCAAAGTTATTCTACCGCACTATTTTTATCTAACTTCTGTTAACGTAAAATGCAAGGAAACTGGGAATACGATCTAATTCTATTGCAATTTAAATTAACAAACCATCAATAACGAAATAACTTTGGATTTAAATCAAAAGCCCAAAGAAATGCATGTGACAATTGTCAGTGCTGCGCCAATGTTGGGTCTACCTCTGTTTCAACAAAATGTGAGAGGGAAGAATCAACAACAGCATAAATTACTGCATAACTTAATAAATTATTGCATAAATCAATAGGGAGAAATAACTCACATTTTTGTCTATGATGCAATCGATTTCTTCACACACATCAAAATAAATCTATGAAAAAACAGAAAATCGAAATGCAAAACTGAGAAGGCCCTTCCTTATAGTAACAACCGAGAGAGCAGACCTAGTATAACTAGCATCATTAAATGGTTGATTGAATTGTTAGATACTGCGCGCTATAACTACGCTTTTCAGGTCATCAGAAATTTGTAGTAAGCAAAGGCTGTCTAATTCAAATGAATAATTTTTCCATTTCGCTGCTAGTGATAAGGTCCTTTTCTAAAAATTCACCGTGCGTGGGGGCAAATACGAATGTTCGTGTCGTAACTGAAAATACCTCGAGAAAAAACTATTATCCTGTGTGTCCTTAAGTCTAGCATTCTAGGACACACGGTACGGTAAAGCACAAGGTTTTGTAACTATATACCACAGTAGGCAAATTTTCCTTTGCAAATTCAACAGTACCTCTTCATGCCGATCTATAACAAATTCCTAGCGATTTTTGCCGCTACACAAATGACCGTTACGGCAAGTACCGAAACAAGAAAACCAAGAAAAAATAGAACTGAACACAAACCAGGGTATTCAAAATACACGAAATTCCCTAACTGTCAACAGATTAACCAAGCTCAATCCAGCTACAACCACGAAACAATAAAAAACATTTTGTAGCCATATGACATCTTGATCTTGATATTTCTAAACATCCAAGCAAGCCAGCAAAGATGTTTGGTCGCAATATTTAATAACAAATACGTCAACAGACAGCAAGTGTTGGTAATGTTTAGATTTAGGGTATTAAAAGATTAAACTATTGATCTCCTTTGACGTGAACCTGTTGTTTTACAACCATCCTTTTTTCCTTGTATCGAGTTTACAACATCGCAGAGGTCTAAGCTAGACTTCTAAAGGCAACGTTCTTTATGCTTCTTGTGAGAACTGCTCTTAAGATTTAAACAAAATACAGAATTTATCGTGCCTATAGCAGAGGGAAATAAAGCACATTTGTTCCTACATACTTACTTGTTTGCATATAGGATCCATAGTCGTGTCTTTAAACACAACACCGACGTGGGATGCCGGCAAAACAACTTATTTTCTAACAATAACTATAAGCAATAAAACTTCTCTTTGTGAATGGTGACCTATGCTCTATCAAGAAACATATTTAAAGGATTCAATCTTCTTTTTACTGTCAGGGGTAGCAATCATTCATGACGGCTAAATTTAAGGCGAGTAGTAGATTAAAACCCAGTCGTACTTGATGTGACACCAACACACCAAGGCTAAAAATTGATTTACTTGTACAAAGGTTTCATGACGCTTCTCGAAAGTAAGGTAAAAAGATGGAAGAAATTTATATGAAAGCAACAAATAACTCCAACTCAGCCACAAGAATGTGTAGTAGAAAAACTTTCATATGTTATACTTCTTACACAACAACAAGCATAAGATCTTTCAAACAACAACAGCAAAGGCAAAAAATGCATCAGACATCAGAAGCAAAGTCCTTCCTACCTCATTATTTGCGTATTTAACTCCGGTTCGCCTCCAAGGAATGTTTGACAGTGATCCAGTGGGCAGCTTTCCACTAACACTAAAAAATGAAGAATTTTTCCAACATTTTGCACTTTCCAACTTTATTGCACCCATTGTAAATATTAAGGCAACTCTGGAGCCAACCAAGATAGAAGAGAACAAAAACATATCTTTGCTTACTAATAAACGCACACACACACAAGCACAGTATGACATACCTATAACTATTTCCTATTTTTACTACTTACTTTGTGCCTCCTGTAACTGTATTGACTACACGGCTGACAATACTTGGTGGCTTTATGAGCTCCTTTAGCACATTACTTTCTGTTGCCAAAGGGCAGCCATTGTCAAGCATTTCTTCTAAAAGCTGAAAGAAGAACAGAAGCATAGAATTTGAGTGGTCTTACTACATTTAAAGCACGACATGCTGATTTGCTTTTCACCATACAATACCCTACCACAGACAACAATTTTGCTATCCTTTCTCCATCCCCAAAATTCTTAAAGCACAACATTTTTTATCATTCTAGCTTCTAGCAACTAAACAACAACCAAATAAAGATTCAAAAGCTGCACAGCTTTGAACAGCAGCCCTCAATAATTGATCAAAGATCTAAGTCAGAATTCACATAACTTCTTTCTAAAACATTCTAGAAGCTAGCTCTCTGGATTCTAAATAGCATGATCTATATTCTTTCCATAGTTATTGCTTGACAAGGGTATCAAAACGTGAGGGAACATAGCAGTGCTTGTCCAAGGAAATGAGCAAGCAAGAAATGCTTTGTAAATAGCTACACTGCTGCAAATTTGAACTACTTCACATAAAGTTAAAAATCTAGCTCTATATACATTTCTTGGCATTTTCCATTGTTCACATATTTTTGCTCCTGTTCTTACATCTGACAGTATACAATAATACTTTGAATGATCAGCAGGAAATTGTTCCTATAATCTGCCTGTTCCCAAGATGCAAATTTGTTTTTCATGCACTGTCTTATTTTTTTTATTTGAAATCTTTATTGCAGTACTACAAGCAAATAGCTATCAGTAACTTCAGAAGCAATATAAAAGTAAAAAAATTGAATTGCACACATGAAGGATATTATGGTAGTGATATGTAAACAGTGACTTGCTTATACAGTCTATGCCTGGAAGAAATTTGAGCAAGAGCATCAATTCACACATGCAACCTTGTCTATACAAGTGATTGCTCTTAATTATTTGGAATTGCACATGTGATCCAAGATTTGTGCATCCGAAATACAGAGTTTCTTGTTGTTGAAGCGTGTCAAATGTCTCATTTAGGATAAAACAGGATAAAGCAGAGTTATGAAAGCAAAAGGTAACAGTCACTAGTGTTGCAGTTGCCACAGCAAAGTTCCTATTTGGCATGTGTGATTGCATGGTTGCTAGTGATGTTAGTACAGGTGATTTTTCACTTGTGCCAGGGATTTTGCACGTGTGGACATGCACATGTGCAATCATACGTGTCTCCAGGCATGGACTGCTTATATCAATGCTTGCACATGAAGAAGCATTTACTATTTCCACTAAATAAAATAAGTATATCAAATAGATACTGCCTTTGAAAATAAATTAACAAAACAATGAACATCTATTTTACTAAGTCCCAGAATAGAAATAATGCCTTTAAACAGTTTCCCAACTGTTTCATTTAAGACTTATTGCCTAAAATAATCCACATCTTTTTCATATCAAGCAATCTGCATAATACATCAAGATCAAACAACTGCCAATGAAGCTTCACTTGGAAAGCAGCCCAGGTTTAATTGACCAAGCAAAATATTGCCAATGGGGATATTACCACACCATCCACATTTTGTCATAGTCCCAAAAAATTGATGGAAAGACAGAGAAGGGTGAGCCAAACAATACAAATAAGTTTTACCTCATAGACAACAACAATTTGATCTTTGATGACTGTTTCAGAGCATGCATGGAAATAGTCAATAATTGTATCAACCACACGGTGCAAGAATTCAATCACAAACAAAGGTGCAACTAAATTGGGAAAAAAGAGTAAATTTAATTTGCATCAAAATTCATTATGAGATAAATGAGGAAGATAAACTTTACAATGTACTTTGGATAAGGCAGTATTCTATTTTCAAAATCTCAATTTAAGCTCAGGTGCACAACTGGGGGGGGGGTCTATTGGGTCTGGATCTAAAGTGTCTTCTTGCAGTGCCTTCTTCTGGAAGGGGTGTATTTATTTGACGGAAAACCAATACATGTCCTTAAAAGGGTGTTTTCCTTAGATTTAAAATGGGGGCTGGGGGCAAAGAAAATTTTTGGAACCATGGTTCCAAAAATTTTCTTTGCCCCCAGCTCCCATTTTTCTTTCATTAATGAAAAACGACCTTGCAATGAGGATCATTGGACTTCAGAAGTAACCATACCAGTAAACCTCCCACAGTATTTTATCCACTTATGAATCTGCAAAACACTATTTAAAGGCATCATCTTCTTTAAAAAGTTTTAGCGTGCCCTTGTCATGGATTGGACCCCTATCCTTGACACTTTCTTGTTGCATGCCTGAAGTTCAATACTAAATGTTTTCATGGTAAATCACTATGGATAGATGGATGCATTTCTATCAAACTCATGCACTTACATAAAACAAATAATGTGCTCCAGTTATTACTATCTTTCATAATGCCATTTGATATTTACCTCTTTGCATGAAACTACCCTTGGTGCCAAAACACCTTCAAATGCTAAGTATAATGCCTCAGAGTAATTTTAAAAAAAGTTTATAATACAACTATAAGGCTATACCAGTCCTCCCTTGGGGGTGCAATACAATACCAATGTGCACATATAACCTAAGGAAACAGGTTATGAGCCAGGGGAACAGGCTTACTTACAGTTTTTTAACAGATTATGCTCCTATTTGTAGTTACCACAGCAAGTGTGGGGTATGCTATATTCTCTTCTATGAACTATACAATACTAATACAACAATACAATAAACTTTGAACTAAACTACATAAAAATAACAAAAGGTACTCCATTTCTTACCCTCTGATTGGGTAACAGCAATAAAGAAAATATCTCCTCTGTATATATTGATTAGATAATGATGTGGTGTAGAAATAACTGGAGGAACATTTTCTGAAGAGCCAGCCTGGAGAGCAAGTACAATTGAAATAATGACAATCTATGCTGTCTTGTGATAAAAGCATAACAATAAGTAAACATTTCAAAACATACATTGTTGTACTATTGCTATTATATTTGCTAAGGTTGGGCTCCTTATGACTTAACTGCATAGTAAGTGACCAACAGTTTTACTTCATTTATTCATGTTTGCCGTTTTGTATTTAGTCTTAAATAGAATATGGCCTAATTAAGGTTTGAGCTCAAAAGATATGTCATACAACATGGTAGGTACATAATGAACAAGCTCTGCTAACAATTTTAGCCTACAATGTGGCATCTTTACAGCACAATCTACAGGTGGTGCCAGATCAATCTAGCAAGACTGAAATAATCACAATTCACACATCTCCCACCCTTTATCAAAAATGAAAATCACTGGCTATATACTCTTCACTTAATCAAATGTTCTTTCTTAGAGGAATAATCTTCAACTGTCTTCAATAAAAATTTCTCTCCAACCATTGTCAATGAAGTATAGTAAATGATGGCATTGAAATAAAATTCAAATGTAAAAGCAGGCTCTTCCAAGATCACTTTCACACACATACTGGTATATGCTTCATTAACTCCTACGCATCTTATTTTTGTGTGATGCCTCATTATCTAGCTGGCACTTTTCACACCAACCCTAATCTTATATACCGGTGTGATGGCTCAGTTGGTAGAGCATCTGCCTCACAATCGGAAGGTCGATGGTTCGAGCCACGGCCGAGTCATACCAAAGACTTTAAAAATGGCACTCGCTGCCTTTCTCTTCTGGCGCTCGAAAAATGAGAAGGGAGTGGGGAAGTTAAACACGCGGAGCTACCAGTGGACCAGCCCCCCGCTGTAGCCCTCACTGCATTTGCAGACGTGTGGCCTAGGGCTATAGAAACAGAGATAGGCGCCGCCCTATGCACCATTGGGCGCGGGAAAGACTTTGACTTGACTTTTGACTAATCTTATATTGGCCCTTATAACACCAGGGAAGAAATTTGGTCTACGCCATTTTGGGCCACAGTTTTTGCCATTCAAAAAGTATGATAGTGAAAAGTTATAAGGGCTTCCATTACTCCTAAATTACTCATAAATTTCAAAGAATCTGAAACTCAGTAGTCTTATAATGTTCATTCTTACAACAAAGATTATATCAGAAATTCTGTTAGTTCTACTGAATTGTTGGTTCTTATTTCTGAACCAATTAAATATGCTTCTGATTTGAGTATATTTGCATATATCAGCATCTCTACCTTTCTCCTCCCCACCCCAACAATCAAACATAAGAATTTCAAAAGATCTTCTCTGTTGCAATGTTAAGCGAATGGTTCCAACAATAAGAGCTACAAAAATGATGCCACTGCTTTACCAAAAATTGTGAATTGTCAGGCCTTACTATGCCAGCCCTTTTGATACCAATCCTTTTAACAACGTTAAGGGCTGGTATGAAAAGGGCCAATAAGGTGTTTGTTTTTATTTTTCAAAATTTTGGAATTACAGAATTAAAATGAGGCATGATTGTTGCTATTGCCATGCCATTCCATAATGGCATCCCAGGTGAGGATCCAGCGTATCAGGAGACTGGGTTCAACCTTCAAATTCTTGTGGATCATGTCCTTTTCCATGCTATTTGACAGCGTCATTTGAAAAAGTTATGTAAGCTATATGGCTGTCTCTAGAATCTTTCTCTGAATTCATTAAAACTTGCTTTATTTACTGCTTCATCAAAAATCATTAACTTTTCCTTGTTGCAAGCCATTTAAATTCTACTAGAGTTTCATCATAATGGCCTAACACTCTCCATGAATGACTTTCTGATCACAAACCAGTCAAACCCTGTGAAGCCTATAGAAGTTCAATTGAGTTTCACATTGCATAACTTTGACAGGGTTTTCACCAGGTTCAACTCTGAGAATGACTGGTTGACCAATTTCAAGTTTCCTTCTCTTATGCAATTCAAGAGCCACATATATTCAACAGAGACACTCACTGTGCTATTTGATATGGCACTGTGCATAAGTGACAGACATTCTGTGTGCCAATTGTATATTGTCTTTGGTTAAGAACAGAATACAATAGCTACAACAATCTTGATATATTGGTATCAATTCAACTTTTAATGAGGTGAAGGAGGTGCTAGATGACAAGAATTCATACTGTGTAGAATTCTATTCCTGAAATAGGATTATAAGAAGCTTTGTAGAGATTTGAAGTAGTAATAATCATCATCACAATATAATTTTTAAAACTTTGACTGGGTTTTTGACATATTTGTTCCTTTCTTTAATATGTGTAAAAGCATGAGAGTGAGTTTTAAGTAAAAGCTCTAAATGCTTTCAGAAAAATTTACAGTTGTTTTGGTCAATGTAACTATTTTTTCAATCTCTGAGTTACATCAGTTATCAACTTAAACCAGCAACCAACAACACAGGATTTACCTTACATTGAAAACAATGGTATTTATTTAAGGCTCTAAGCAACCTTTTTGATAACTGAAAAAATTGAGTTTCTCCAAAAATAACTTTTCTTGCAAAATGGATATAACCTGTCTAATTGTTATGTCAGTTACCCATGGAATTGCCCTTATGGTATTACAAAATAGAATTCCTGCCAAAACCTCTGCATCAGATGTATAAGAAAGGGCATGTTTCTCATTCCACTTAGTCCAGTACTGCAACAGATGCCATTTTCATATATCTACATGTTAAATTCTACATACAAACATTTCTGATGTCTCTGAAGTTTACCTTGTTTTGAGCTTCAAAGAAATAATCACATACTGATTTGCTGATGACACTTTTCCAGTGTTTTTCAAGAAATATTTCCCTAAAACACAGATTGACAAAGATATCAGATATATATATAATAAATCTGAATGAAACCACACTACAAGCAAAGAAATAACAGTGACAATAAAACACACTTCTCATTTTAAAAGGAACCCCATTATAAGGAGCCTACATGTACAAAGTGGAAGCAATTAAAGAGCCATTAGTACTAAAGGCAAACTTTTTAATGAACCTTTCATTATAAATATTGCCATTATTGGCAAGAATTGAAAAGCAGGAAGCTAGTTCAAATCCTTTTCAGTGAAAAATAGCATGAATTTTGTTTTAAAGTGGTTTCTATGGTGGCAGCTATCAAGTACTTCATTCTGTGACTTCTGGCTTTGCAGTCAATCACCCCTAACTCATTTCAGTAAAAGTGAAATCTGCCTCTAAATTAGGGAACTATTGAGGAACTTCTAGTACCACCATTTGATCAAAAGGAGCCCTACGATATGGACCTTTAAGAACTAGTCTTCTAGCTTGGCTTCCTAGTAATAAAAATTGTGTATACTAAATTTACAGCATCAGACTGCATCTGAAATTTACTGCATCTACTTGCATGGAAACGGAAATTAAACAGCTATGACAATAATCGGCGCTAATGCAGTTTTGTACCCTTTCCATGTCTACCATGTTGGCAATTACTAAACATGGAGTGTGTGTGGGTATAATTGCACCATGTTTGGTCAATTTCATAATGGCAGACATGGAACCGGATGGAGAGGGTACAACAGTGCATTAGCGCCCAATAATCCACTTGCAAACAGTGGAACATACAAACACAAATACACATGTGTATGAGCAAGTTCCAGATATTGGATTCAAGTGAGTAAAAGATACAAATGTACACCACAGTGCCTGCTATATATAGCCAACCATCTGAGTCTAAGCAAAAAATAAAAAAGAGTTTTTTCTTTATAATAAGTGTTAACGTGTAAGTATTGGATTATAGTGTAACTAAAATCCCTTGAAAATCAGGACTCTTGCTGAACAGCTACCCTTCCAATAGTAAAATATTTCAAAATGAAATGAAATACAGGAAATGCTTTACTGCCATCTTATGCCATAGGCTATGGTCTTCAAGAAACACTACGTTTCGAATGAAACTCGGTTGTTGAGCAGAGCTCAGTTCCGTCCTGTTAATTGTACATTTCTCCTTAGTACTAAAAATTCTCATTAAAATTATATCGTAGAGAACTTCTACATAAAAATCGAATGCATAGTCAATTACAAACAGATGTAAGTCCTTTTCAATTGGGTGTTTTGCCGAAACTGGGGATGAGCAATATATACAGTATCAGTTTGTCGCTTGTAACATATAGTAGATATAACGACATAACCTTCCACATACCCCAAATTGTTAACAAGAAACAGACTGTGAATCATCTTGAGCTGCTGTTTCTATCTTCCCAGGCTTTTCTCATGCCGTTCTAACATGTTTTGAGTATCGAACCATAGGACAAGGAGTTATCCACTTTGAGCCTAGTCTAGGAAATTGCTAGGATCTCGTATTCATATAGAGGTTTGGAATGGATGGGAATGTAAAACTTACTAAGCAGCAACAGAAGGTGCAAATAATATTGAAACAGTTTAAGAAATTGTGAGAGCAAAGATAAAGGACACAGAAAGGACGGTAGACATCGAAGAGAATAAGAGATTTTTAGAGAAAGAAAGAAAGGATGTAGTGAGAGAGACAGAAAAGAAGTAGCCAGAAAATGCAGGTAAAAAGTAGGGACAAAGTGACAGAAATGTACAGTATGTAACGTGGGAGAAAGGACTACGGAACATCCATTTTTGGAATGCGGATGGCTAAAGTTGTAAACATTCGGAGGACAAGAAGTAACAAGTCAGATGCTTGTTCAGCTTGAACTGGGAGTAGCACTAATAAAGTTAAAATAGGCAGTCTGAAGTACTTGTAAAACTATTAGGTGATCAATTTACGAGCTATAGTATAAAGTATGAGGATCTGAAAATGCTAGAATTTCAGCGATTCCTTCAGACTTGAG
>OLMO02000238.1:8088822-8125247 GCA_900291935.2 Cassiopea xamachana | reverse complement strand
ATATATATATATATATATATATATATATATATATATATATATATATATATATATATATATATATATATATATAATCAAGTATGAATTATTCCAAGATATTAACATGCATTGCTGAATGATTGACATGGCTTGCTGTCTAAGCATGTGTTGCGTAAAGAGACCAATTTCACCTACAGATTAACTAACTTTTCTATCCTTTCATGATAATCTCAAAAGTTGTTTTATATTTATCTATCAATAGTTTGATTCCCATAAATGTTCTATTCAAATGTATTTTGTGAAATGTAGAATGTGAAGGGCAGAAAGCTGAATGATAATAAAAAGCCAAAAAGTTGTCAATCAAACACAAGAACTATCAATTTTTCTTTCTATGCTTCTCGTCTAGTACAAATACCCAAACTAAAGGGCCTACTTTTACTAGTCCATTTCAAAAGCATTAGCAAAATGAATGTGAAATTAGATAAATTTTTTTAAACTCCAGACTCTTCTATGTTGATATGCTTTCTGTGGTTAAATTCCATAGTTCGTACCAGTCGCTAGATTCCAATTGCAGATTCAAACTTACAATTATATTGGTTTGGTGCGCTAAAAAATCTTGAAGAAGACAATACACCAAAATCATCTGTTGCTGATGCTAAAAACCCCGTTCATCATCGTAATTTCGATGTTTGTGTATTCTACCATATTTAAAACTATTACCCACATTTCACTATCCACACAGCAAAATAGACAGGCATTTTAGAGAGCTGTCATGAACATTACAAATTTCACTTCAGTTTAATTTGTACTCATAAAAAGCAGATTTTTCAATCTATCAAAGGTTCTGGGATAGATAACTTCCTAAAAAGCATTGATTTCAAAGAATGGCAGTCATCAGGAGAAGATCCTGAAGAACATAAAAGTTTGTACCTGTCATTACGGTATGGTTGGAATGATGATGAAGATATTGCTAGTGCAGAAGATAAAGACCTTACTAATAAAGCGACTCTTGTTCATACTAGCAAGGAAAGACTCTCAAAGAAGGTGAATACCAAGCCAGCTAGTAAAGCAAAATCTCAAGATGAAAATAAAGGTAGTTTGCTTTGACGAGTGGCATGTAGCAGAGAGGTTATGAAGCAAGAAGCAAATTGCCCAGTAGCATCGATTATAAAGAGTCAAGCCCAAATGAGCTGAAAGACTGATCCCAATCTCCGTTAGCTATTGCTAATGCAGTTTTCCAAATACACTCTTTTTTATAAGAACAATGTAATAAGAACACGAGCCTGAAATTTGGTAAGAAATTAAGAAAAAATTAAGAACAAGGCCGAGCCTGAAGCCTTGTTGCAAAATATAATTTCTGAAAACGATGCAGAAGCTTTGCACTAGCAAATGGATATGAAAGGTCCTTTCCTTGCTTACCTGAGGAGAATTAGCAGCCTTGACATTTTTTGCTTTTGATTTTTGCAAATTAGTTGCTCCTAGCAAAACGAGATACTGTGCTAACATTGTCTATTTATAATTGTTTATAAGCATTTTTCAATAAAAAAAACTTTAGCATGCAAGAGAGACTATCTTTGTTGTAACATTTGGCTCTCAATCAATCAAAACATCCAATGTTTCTTTGTATGTTGTCTTTCTGTGTATTTCTGAAATGCCTACACCCTACTAATTTAAGAACAAATTAAGAACGATTCCGCTTCAAAATTTGGAGAAAATTAAGAACAGGCAGCCTGAATCTCAATTTTACTGGTTCTTATAAAAAAGAGTGTACTTTGCTACTACAAAACAAGACATTCATCAACTATGGAATCTCGTAGAAGTAGAAAGCTGGTAAATTAGGGTCTTAGTAAACCCTAATAATTTCTTTTATCAGGTAATATCTATACTTCCTTTTGCTTAATATATTTTGTCTTTTCGCCTAGTATACATTTAAAAATTGACCACACATGAGAAAGGGCTCAATCAAATTCTCTAAGTTTATATACTACACGTTTCTTCTTTGATAAGGAAGTGGTTTATAAGAAAGTAGTACTCAGCTGCTCAAAAAGCTAAGAAAGTTCCGTGCTGGATTTTGAGACTTAAGAAAGTTTTATAGTGTCTATATATTTAAAGTGCACATGGAGCTTTTTCACTTTCCATTAATGTGCATGCGTAAAACATATGAACTCAAGAATTTTTGCGACGAATTTTTTATTTACAAAATTTATTTTCAACAGATCAATATTACGCAAGTAGATATGCAACCAAATTGAAGTCAGCCCCAAACGTGCCTAAACAATAGCAATATGGAATATATTTTTTAATACAAAAATTTGTATTTCTGATTCTTATTGCAACATAAGTTATCATAAATATTGAAAATAACATCCAGTAGCTACACACAGGGTTGATTTACAACACTTGAAAGATCATTTTTGTAATTAACATACATCGAGAAAATCATTAACAGGTGATATTCATTCAAATTAAAGAAGAGTAACTGAATTACTTAAGATGTTGAGAAATTCTTCTTATTGGCTCTGATTCTTTCAAGAGAGTCCTTGTTGATATTTGTGAGCGTTTGAGTTTTCTGTCTAATCAAAGACAAGTAATGATATAACCAACTCATGATATCTGCATTGAAAATAACCAAAAGTATGCTAAGACATAAAATGGAACAAATTCAGTGAATTCAGTACTGGTAGTGGAACACCTGAATCTATTTTTTACCGCCTCTGGGAGTGTCAATTTCTAGATGGAAACGGCTGTGCATTGCATTTGGTTTTGCTAAAGGAAAGACAGCTCTGTCGTTACTTGGCTCGGCCATAGGTACAGGAGTAAAATTGAATTCTCCTAAAAAATGGAAAATATTCTTTAAGACTTACAAAATTAGAAAAGAACTTCAATAAAAACAATATGATAACCCTACTGCTTGAGATTAAATACAATATTTATGGCAAACACGCTAGCCTGTGAAATGTTCTTCGAATCTTCTTCACTATCAACAAATACACATTTGTTTACAGAAGCCACTTTATAAACAATCTAGCACTAGACAGCCTAATATTTAGAAAACATTTAGAACTACACGGAAAGAGCTAAGAGACTTCGGACAAGTAGCACAATGAACTTGTTACCTGTTTAAACGCAAAACTATACCGAAACAATGTGAATATAGCATTGCTTTAGCATAAACTCGCACAGGCATATTTTGTTTATTATAAGACAAATAGTTTGCTACATTTATGTTGTCCGTACGCTTTCAAAGTAATTTAGTTGGCTAATTCGAGAAACTTTTAAGAAACTTTTAGAACTAAAATGTGGTCAGAAATTAAGAAACTTTTAGTTAGAAAAACGTGCATATCATATATTATGTCACTTTTGCTCAAGAGCTGTTCTATCTCTTACTAGGGAAAAATCAACCGAGTACACTCTTCTTTTATAAGAACACGAGCCTGAAGTTTGATGGAAAATTAAAAACAAATGAAGAGCAATGCTGAGCCTGAATCCTTATCGTAAAATGCATGTTTGGAAAAAGATGTAGAAGTTTTCCACACAAATGAACATGAAAGATCCTTTCCTTGTTCACCTGAGGAGAATTGACAGCTTTGACACTTTTTGCTTTTGATTTTCGCAAATTTGCTGCTTCTAGCAAAACTGGTTCTGTGCAAACTTTTTGTTTATAATTATTTACAAACTTTTTCAATAAAAAAAGCCTTAATATGCAAGATAGACTATCTAAAACATTCAATGTTGTCTTGCATGTTGTCTTTCCATGTATTTTTAAATGGCCTACACGCTACTAATTTAAGAACAAATTAAGAACAATTCAGCCTGAAAACTTGGGATAAACTTTGAACAGCCAGCCTGAACCTTAATTTTACTGGTTCTTATAAAAAGAAAAGAGTGTATTCGACAATAGTAGCTAAGTCTTAAAAGAATTTTGGCCCTTAATGCACATAAGGGTATTGAAATTGAATAGCCTAAAAGCAATTATATTCCTTCATGAAAGAATTAATTTTATAACCCAACTGCATATTATCTCAGAATATTGAGTTTCATTTACAGCTGAACTGCTCTTTCTGCTTGCAGCCATAGTACATAGTCATAACAAGACATCAAACATGAATAACTACTTTAAATGATCTTAGAAGTTGTTTTGGTGTGCACCATACTAATAACTTGAATGAATCTTTTCGGCTTCAACAGAACTTACGTTGTCAAGCTTAAATTAAGACAGCAGAAATTGATGGGTAATGCAGCATGCAAATTAATTATTTCACAAGAAAAGAATTCAACTGTAGGAACAGTCGAGGGAATGTCGTTCATTCACTGTGATGTAACGGTTACGAACAAGTCTCTCGCACTTTTAAGTATGAATTAACAATTTCCTTACTGTTTGGTGTAGGATTTGGTCTTTGAAGTATTTCAGTTTCATTTAGTGATGGTTTTTGCATTCCTGTTGACAAATATAATACAATAGTTGATTTCAAAAAGTTTCCTCTATATGACGTGAAAACAAGAATATCGAGAGAGTCTGACGTATCTGACATTGCTGGTGCGACAGAATTTTAGGCCAGTAGGATGTAAATTTGTGCTTACCATTGAGTACACGTTTTTCATTTCATAAGTAAATTTCTTTGGCTCCGTACTGACGCTTTCTTAATTTTTTCACGATTCCAGTATCAAAGCTTACTTAAGGCTTTCTTCGCAAACATTTTTGACTTTCGATGTTTTACAAATGCACACTTGTGGAATGCAAAAAGTTCCATGTACACTTGAAATTATGACAAATTGTAGTAAATAACAGAAATTAAACTGTTAGAAGTCAGCCAGTAAAACATATTTAGCATTTTGTAGACAAATAAATCGAATTTTAGATACATGCACACTTACTAACTTTCTTAGTTCTCAAAAATCCAGTACTGACTTCCTAACTTCTGAGCAGCTAAGTACTAATTTCTTATAAACCACTTTCTTATAAAGAAAAAAACGTGCATTCTAGGGTATCACAGTCGTAACCAATGCTTCCCAAACTCGGGTCCCCCATCCCTTTGGGGACCGAGAATAGCTTCAGTGGGAGTGCGAGAGGAACAAACTCTTTCTATATAATTAAGGGTTATAAGAATAATAGGGCTCATAATCGCTGAAATGTAAGAATAATTTAAGAATACTGAAAGACCCAAGCTTCATCAAAACTTAGAATTTATATGTATTCAAGTTATCATAATACTGCTTTTAGATTAACTTTCGAAACATCATACAATATTTATAGCTCTGCTCCATTTTTGCTTGTTTTATGATAAGGAACACATGAAAAAAATTGAATATATTCCTCAGACGTTACACTTTTGGTACTTGAGAATAATTTAAGAAATGAGCGCATTCTCTAATGGAATAGGTTTCGAACATAGAGATAGGAATTATATTCCTATCTCTATGGTTTCGAACAGCTGTTTTATCAGCTGGTACCATTGTTTGGTATTGGCTGCCCATTAAATTACATTTATCATAACCTATATTTATCCGCACATGGATCCATGGTTCAAGCAATGAAATAGCAGGGAAATGCCCTGTAAAATAATTTGAAAAGCTTTGGAACCAGTAGTCTTGACTCTCAAATTCTGAAAGGATATGTCTCACATTTAGGCTCTTTCGGGGATAATGGATATATTGTTACATTAAAATATTCAAAGGGAGTTTCTTTTATGGTGACTTGCTAATATGATTGACTACAAACCAATGGACTATCCACAGAATAACCGATCAGAACGATGGAATGTAACAAAAAGAAGAATGAGCAGTAGGACGGGGGTATTATACCTAACAATATAGCTTTATAACATATGTGCAAGCACAATTGAACATAGTGTTCCCTGCTAGCTACCTCTGACGGAAAGGAAAACTAGGTTGGCTTGCAGCACAATGAGAATGTGATAATGAGGAACAGGCTGGTGGTCCATGCCTTCAATCTAGGGCACTCTACTAAGCTAACAGGACTGTTAATCGCAGCCCCTTAGCACAAGGGCCTGCACCGGCCATCATGCTCTCTGAGATGGTGCCACTGCGCAGCCAATTAAGGAGTCTAGAAACTAGTAATGGTGATTGACTCGCGTGCAAAGGGTAAAATTAGCTTATTTCCATAAAGATTTGGCGAGCATTAAAGCGAGCGAATCGTTTCATTCAGGTTTTTTAAGCAAAAGTGGAGCTGCACATAAAGCCTAGCGATGCTGTGTTGTAGAATTAAATCCTGGTTGCGGATGGGATTGAACTGCCTGCTTTTTGCGAGAAGGGCAGACAAGTGTTACTACCTCTAAAAACTGCATATATGGTTTCGTTTCTCCTATCAGCTCATACCTAAATCTACCATTTTTACTGCTATTTACTTCTACGCCCGTTGGTCAATAAATAATAACCTGGTAAATTGCAAATGTTTGTTGTTTGAGGTGCACGATTTTTTAGAACTTCACATTTTGTGTGGAATCGCACGTTAAAAAGCCCTTGGTATTGTTTTGAATTGAATCCTTGAATATTTCGTACCAATGATGTGGGAGGCTGACAGGAACCTTGCCATCTTAAATATCAAAGTATCAAGAAATGAATGCTGTTTTTCAGAGGGATGGCGATCGAATATTACCTGATATAGTTCCTATTGGCAACGTGAAAGTACTCTTTATTGCATGCAAATGTTCTGTATCTGCAGGTGCATCGCTCATTACCATTGGCGTCACCATCCTACGTCTTAGCGAATCATACATAGCCTAAAAAAGCAATTGCGAATAATATTTCATTAACTTACTCACAAAATAGTCCATCGAGGTGTGATTAGCAAAATTTTCTCAATTTCTACTGGGCTTAAGTTAAGCATCACCAAAACCGAACACTAGCGGTTATTAGAGGGGCAATGGGGAAGGATAAAGTGCCTTCCAGGTACAATTTGATTGCCAAATTTTTGGCTAAAAGTAGTGGACCAAAGGCAATATACATGTTTTTTTTTCAAGTAGAAAATCTCTTTGCTGCCGAGGGCCTCAATTTACATGTAAACTTTTTTCCTCAAAAATACATCTACTCAACAAATATTCCACTACTTTCAGAATACTCGGCAAATTCAGCGTCCCTGCCCCCTGATTTGCCTTGAATAACCGCCACTGGAAGCGACAAAACAGTTTTGCAATCTAAATGCTTTGTGCCAGTTTTATTGATCCGTTCAAGGATTTTATGATCTCATCATTTCATAATATTTGGCAAATCTGTTGCTTGAATATACTATTACCGACACAGAAACTAGAGAATGCAGGTAACCTGCATTCTCATCAGTTAGTTTCTCTTGTTTCAAATTTATGCAAGTGATGAAGATCATGTCCCTAAATGCAGGGGCGAAGCTAAAGAAAATTGTTGGTGGGGTGCATAACCCCAATTTGCGGACAAATAAACTGTGTTCGAGCCGAATTTGCTGACAAATAGAACTTTCCCTGAGTTTTAACGGCATTACAGTGTTGACAAGCACATTTGCCGGGCATTATGTCAATAAGCGAAATATTGGGGTGCGGCATCCCCTCGCACCCCCTCTATGGCTATGCCCCTGCCAACATGAAACAAAGTACGCGACGAAACTGCTCGCTACAGTATTAGTGACAGAGAATTGGATGCACATTAATAAATGAATTAATGTTAAATGGAGAGCATGCCATAAAACAAATGGTTGGTTCTTTTCGATCATCAATAGTTGCTAAATGCAACTGGGGATTCCCGGAAAAAGCATAATCATGCATTGCTACACTCAACCTGGAGACGCTGGAGCTGCCTTGATCTGTCAGCTTGCTTCTCTGTTACCTCTGACAGCCTCTGTTTCGTATCAGCAAGCTCTTTTGATTTTACTAAAATTAACAAACAGCTGTTACGGACCATTTCTAATCCAAATGAAACTCATGCATAAGTTACAATTTTGAGATTGAGACGGGTATAGCAGCACACATAATGACAATATATGAATCATATTTGATATGAAGTGATGCATTGTCTCCCTCCAAAGTGCTGTATTGGTAAGCTCAGAGATCCGCTGAGACAATTTTCATTGGGGAGGGGGGTTGTTTTAACAATTCGACCAACTACCGTTACTAAAAAGGAAAAGGTCACGGAAAATACTGTGACCATTTCTCTTGCAGTATGGCCGATTTTTGACCAACTTTCTTGCATTTTAAAAAATATTGGGGCGTGACGCCCCACATACGAACATCACTGGGTAAGCTGAATATGAGAATGTAAGAAAACGAAAATTAATTAATTGATTATATGAGTCCTTAGAGAATAAATTCTGTTCCATTCCAATAAGTGGACGAGCACATGGGAAAAATGCAGTGTACAATTGATAACTATAGGCAATGTAGAAATGCAGATATAGAAAAAAATTTGTGATTTTACGGTTTCAGTGTTAAAATTCCAGCCTAAACTATCTAAATTTGGAGCTTTCTTTAAGAAAATTTATATGATAAGTAGCAACTAACCTGTTATTTCGGATTTTACGGCTGAGACAGAATCAAGGAATTTGAAGCTGAGATTTTATATTCCTTTGCGGTGCTCTATATCAGAGAACTCTGCTACGGAGACTATCGGGATAGAAGCTGTTGTGGAATAACTGAATGAGGCTTGCAGACTCATAGTCATGCTTTGCAATGATACTCAGAGAGTACAATAAGATGCTTTTGTCAAGTACCTGAGGTCTGGGACTTACTAATTTGTAGGGGATTGGGCCCGAATATTTATATTTTGTGCTTATGACGATTTACAATTTATTGTTATGTGTAAAGTTTATGTGTATAATCACGTTCTGTATATAATTGCCAACGCTCCAGCTCTCTGGACTTCACAGCTTTAGCAAAATACAAGAAAGTAGATGCCAATCTCTCAAACCAAGGAAACTATGGCAAGAATCATGAAGCACCCTGTTACATAGCAAAGTTCGTACTCCATTTTTAAACCTTAATTTCACAAATTCTGCAACTGTTCTACTCTCTTTTGCAGCTTCCCTATTCTATGCTGTAATTTGCACATCTTCTTCTGCAATCGAACTATCTCCTGGTCTCTTTCAATTGAAGATGAGAATGCTTGATCTAATACGTTTTGATGAGATTTTTTCTCTTGGTTTTGACTCTTTAACTGCACGCCTGCACGGTAATGCTCCACATGTGATATGCAGCTTTCATCCAAAGTGCCTACAGTCTGGATAGAGGAATCATGATCACCAATCAATTTTGTACCCATTGATGGTCTGTTAAATTGCCTTCCAGATTTCAGGATTTGTCCGTGGACTTTTTGTCCCGCAACGTTCAATGCCCTTTCCATTATTAACAATTACTTACCCTAAGGAGATCCTAAAGAGACTCTTTAAAAGTACCATATAAAAGCAAAAACTAATAGGCTATTAAGCTTCATTAACACACGCAGTTATGGAAGCAATTTTCTTTGACTTTGTTTTTTGCACATTGCGACCTGTCCTATTCCAAATGTGAGTCCATTATCTACTATCTAATGGAAACAGATCAAAGGTCATCCTTGCCACCTGCAGGAAATTATCAAAACTCTCTGAAAACAACCATGAAGTAGGTTAATATCTTATGATAAAATGATTCTGCTCCTAAAAAAGTATAGGATATGTCATTTTTACTTTTTTCAGCTTTCAGCTTCACTTCTAGAATAAATGTGTTTCCATTGAAGTATGAAAATTGTAAGCTGAAGCCCGTCAAATTGAATTCAATCGTTGCAGCAACTGAGCTGCTAACATAAATACATTTTTCTTGCCGACAATCTGTTTCTGGTTCGTTTCTGTGGAGTATCTTGTCAACATCTATTGTATGGTGGCCTACAAAAAGTACAGTTATCTCTCTTCCCACATTGCTGTGCAACTTTTTCTAAATAAACTACATACTTATTTTATACGAATAAAGTTTATAAGAATATTCAGGCTCAGAATTGCTGAAATTTGAGAATAATTTAAGAATAATGTAAGGCTCAAGTTTGATCAAGACTTAGAATTTTGTGTATTTGAGCTATAGTACTGCTTGTAGATAAAATATTTGTTATCATGCCCCACTTTTATTTTTCTTTATGATGAAGTAAAACATCAATAAAGATTTGAATATGATCATTTGATTTTCAGATGTAGTTACACCTTCGATATTTGATAATAATTAAAGAGTAATCTAAGGCTCAATAAGAAAAACAATTAAGAATATTGAGGCTCAGCAAAATTAGGTATTCTTAAAAGAAAGTGTGCATATAATTTTAAAGTGCCGTGACACTAAAGGATACTGTTGAGTTCGTTTTGAATTTGCGCCAGCAAGGATTCATAATACTTTTCCAATTGATTCTTTGACTCTTTTGCTCTTGTCGAAACATACTCATGGTAAACACGCTCATTGTGGGCCTGAAAAATATGCCAACACAAATTTCTCTTACAAAACGCCAATATATCATTAAATAGATAATACAGCTCTGCGGTCCAATTTGAATCCTGACAAGGTCACTAAAGTGATTCGAACTGGACAAACATCATCGCTCTGACCACCGACTTATGGTAAAATGGATGTGAAGAAGATGGCTTTTAAGAGGACTTGGAAAGAACGTTTCATATAGTCATCAGGATAGATAGGAAACATCGTTCTGGCCACCGACTTAGGGGGAATTGGGATGTAAGAGAGATGATTTTTACAAGAGTACGCAAAGAGATAATTCAATAGGATCAGTCAGCTGAGCCGGACTGCGAAAGGACATGGGTAAAATTGATAGTGTACAAAAGGGGTCACCAAACCCTGGCTACCACCCAATCCAGTCCCAGTGCTTGAAGAAAGAGTGCATTTATTTTAAAAGTAATACACATTTTCTACGAGAATACCTCATTTTTCGCTGAGCCTCAATATTCTTAAATTTTTTCGGCTTTGAGCCTTAGACTATTCTTGAATTATTCTTAAATTTCGAAGGTATAACTATGCCTGAAAATTAAAGGATTATGTATAAATCTATATTGATGTCTTACTTTATCATAAAGCAAAATAAAAGTGGAACAGAATAACATATATTGTATCGATAGTGAAAGAGTTCATCTACAAGCAGTTCTATAGCTCAAATATGCAGAAATTTTTTAAGTCTTGATGACACTTAAGCCTAGTATTATTCTTAAATTATTTTTAAATATCAGCGATTCTGAACCTGAATATTCTTATAAACTTCATTTTTACAAAAAATTTTGTATGCTGTTTTTGCAAAGTGCTGAAATTTGTTTAGCATTATGCGGTTGTTTTAGCCTGCCAATGTCACGTTTGCCAAAGCAACCCTTAAACTGATCAACGCTATCTACAATTGGGTCTATATTGCCAGTCTCACCCCGGCAAAGGCAATGTATAGCGATCTTGGTCCTAAAGCCCAAAGGTTGATCACCCCTGGTGCAGAAGAACTTTTGAAGATTTTGCGGCTTACAATTGTAAAATAATTAAAAACAACAACCTAGACAGAGTGGCAATAATTCCTCGATACCTTTATCAGGCTTTGATGAAGTCAATTATGCAAATAGTAAAAAGAAAATCTCTTGTTGATAAATTTCAGATAAAATTGCACCATATAATTGCAAGATACCTGATAGGTCCAGAATGCGATTGCTCGAGAACAGACTTCCATGATAACTTCAGGCTTCAATCCAGCCAAAACCATCTAAAATGCACATCAGCAGTTACGAAGTGAAGTGAAGTTCATAATGCAAAAGAACTAATTTGCAGAATTATATTTAAATCAAGCAGCAAGTATAATATTGAGCTTATTTTTGCAAAATTTTTCAGTTTCATAATTTCAAGAGCTTAGGGAACAAATGGAACTAAAATAAACATAAACCAAGGAATGACCGGATATTGCACTTTGTGCGCGTTTTGTCCTGCTCTTGCATAAAAAATATTATAAAACGAACGTATGTTATAATAGAAACTCACAGACTTATATTCTTCAGATGGTTGCAAATCAACTCTTACGATATCAAATTTTCCAAGAAGACTAGTTTCACCTAGAAAATCAAGCACTTTTTTATGATTCAAAGCGAACTTTTGGAATATACCAGTACATGATCCAGCTATAATTGTTAGCCCATTTGCATAGCAATTACAGTTGATAAAAAGTATGTAACAAGTATTGGCATTATTCTATTTAGCAACACAGAGAGATAATGGCAAGTGCTTTGCTAACATGCTGGGCATTTGTAAGCTTTGTTGAATTGTTGAGTTCCATCTTCATCGCAAAATATATCTAAAGGTGGTTATGGCTTGTACTGTTACCTTGGTCAAAAAATTAATTCAAAAGAAAAATAAGAGCAAACACAGTAAATAAAAAAGTTTGACAAAGAAGCTGCCGAGAAAGCAAGATAATGTATTAATGAAAATAATGTGCGTTTGTTTCCTTTCGGCTCGTACTAGTTTTACAGCATACAATTTTCATACAAGAAAAAGATACGAGAGCATGATGTAACCTGCAAAGGTAAGGATAAGATGAAACAGATATAAAGAAAATTGAAATTATACGCAGTAAAATCTGCTAATTTTTCAAGCAAAGGTTGAAAGAAGAGACTAGGTTGAGGTCATCCATGAACAGTAGAATCAGCTGTTTTCAGTAAATTTATAATCCAATCCAGTAAATCTTGAACTTCACACAACACATCTTTAAGCTAGCAATGGATTATGTGTAATATGCCACAAGCAATGGAAACTCTACCCATCCAAAGGTTGTCAGTCGCTTCCTACACTTTCTGAAGTTACAAATAAGGTCGCTATCTGCCATTTTATCCAACACCTTTGCCTTGATGCTGACGACACTCATACAAAAAATCCCGCCAATATTCATATTTGCTGTTGTTGTCATTGCTGTTGTCCTCAGCAATCACTGGCCTAAGGTGGAAAGAACAAATAACGCATGTTTCTCTACAGGGCACGACTTTCGCATTTATTTACAATTTCTTCAGCAAGCCCTTGTGTTAGAAACATAGAAATGGCTAGTTCAGCTACTGATCATTCTATTGCTTTCGTCACTTGCCCAAATGAAGAAGTCGGCAAGACAATAGCAAGGTAGTATATAATATATTAATTAATATAGCATATTACACTTTTGTAGGAATTCCCAATCTTTTACTGAGCCTCAATATTTTTAAATTGTTTTGGTTTTGAGCCTTAGATTATTCTTAAGTTATACTTAAATACCACAGGTGTAACTTTGCCTGAAAATCAAAGAAATACCTTCAAGTCCTTGTTGATGCCTTACTCCATCATAAAGCAAAGCAAAAGTGGAAAAGAATAATTGTTATATCGATATTGCAAAATTTAATCTAGAAGCAGTACTGTAACTCGAATACACAAAAACTCTAAGTCTTGTTAAAGATTGAGCCCTGCATCATTCTTAAACTATTCTTAAATTTCAGCGATTCTGAGTCTCAATACTCTCATAAAAATTTTTATAAGAATAACGTTTATATGAAGAGTGTAGCACCAACCAATCATAAGTCCCAAATGTAAACAAAGTGATCGAGGTCATAACATCACGATATTGCATGCATTTTAGCTTCTATCACTTTTTCCAGATGCACATTCAATGAAACAAGTATTATGTATATACATTTTTCTTTCTTACATCTAGTGAAATCAGCTGATTTCAGTAAATGGACAACTAAATGTAGATGTAGATATGTATCTAAAGTTGCCTATGTACAACGAGATTTAGGTTTAAATTTCCTGAAATCGATTAGAGCACTTGATTTTAGAGAACATGTTATTGCCCAACTCCTCAAATCTCCTTGTTCTCTTGGGCTCAAAGTTAAGCAGTAGAACTTACATATAAACATTGATATAGTGTGCTTATGGAAAATCTATGCAAATAAGTATGTATTAGAAACCCACACAGTTATCTGTACTGCCAAGAAATCACCTCTCAATTAGAGATTCTGATATCTACTGTATGGATGTAATCACACCTGTTGGCTGTTGAACAGTAACCTTAGTCTGTTGCTTCCAGGGGATTAGTTGAGAAGAAACTTGCTGCATGCGTGAATATTATTCCAAAAGTAACATCAATGTAAGTACACTTGTATTTTTTCTATATAAGCTGCAATCCCAATTGCATAATATGGCCTTATTCAACAAAATGTTTTCTTTTTCTATATATTTAAGAAATTACATTGGCAAGTTACCAATGGACAAGCTACTTTACAATACTACAATGGCGATACCAGGGGGTGCAGAATATCATAGCTATCCCCTGGCCTTTAAGGTACCCCTCTGGTCAAAAACTAAATTAATTTCATAGTTTGTGCACAGTTTGTGGCTCATTGGTCACTTGGATTTTCGACCAGAGGAGTACCTCAACAAGAATCTAAATACAACAATTAAGCAAATATAGAACAATGGGAGAGGAGAATTACAAGATTATGATACCAGGTCATTCAAAACATTTGGAAGTGTGGATAGAGGATGACTTTAAACGGCTTGTCATTTGAGAGGCATGTTATACCATGAGGTGACAATATAGCATTTGCCCTGCTGAGATCACGTCTAAATACATTATAAATGTGGCAGAGCAAGACATAGTGTTCCATGTCCTTGACACCATCATTTATTATGCACAAGGGGTTCAAGGTTTCTCTTAAATTGTTTAAATTTATGAAAGTTCAGTTTACTTAGCCCAAGACGTAGCTGGATTAGTATGGATAAGTCTTTAGGGTCATGAATACGGTAAACAAACTTTGGAGGTGGACTTATAATTGACAGTAGTTCATCCTTGAATATATTTGCAGAGCTGGATAATCTAATGTCAGCGTCCAATCTTTCCTATTTGCATAGGCAGTGGGGGATAAAAACTTGATTTGAAGACTTGTGTTCTTGTTAGTAGTTTTCCAATCATAGCATTTCTGAGAACATCATTGCTGGATTCATGAGGGTGTGGAACTGGGTTTCTTGTGTAGTCTGGAGTCAAATTGTTGACTACCTTTTAGAAGAGTGTGATGTGTCTGCTCCATTGTAAAAGATTTAATGATTCCCATCAATGCTCATTATACAACTTATCGCAAGAAGTACCTTTTTAAGCACCAATTACTGCTAACACAGCATAGTACTGGGATGTGATATATGACATCACCATAATTTAAATGCAGTTGAACATGGAGTTTATACATTTGACAAAATTGCAAGCATTCACAAGCAAAAGTGAGGTGTGTGGATGTGCAAAATGCCCATTTAGCAAAATTGAGCACCAGAACCTCAAAAATTAAAATGTTCTGAAAATGTTTTTCATTGTATAGGCAACTTAATTCTAGTTCCAATGAGCTTTTAATCAGCCTCAGATTACTAATTTGAGCCGAGTTACTGGCAAAAAGATTTATTTTGAAAGGAATGTCCAAATTTAGAAATTGGGTACCAGAATCCCTGAGAATTATAATTTTCTTTTCATTGTGTAGATGCTTGAATTCTGCTTCTAACAAGCACTCAACCAGCCTCATGTGATTACTGGCAGTCAAGCTATTGAATTTATTCCTAAATTTCAACATCTGGGCACACTGTGCTCAGGTGTGCACTTGCCCATGCAACATACAAAAGTAAAACTGCAGCAAGCTGTGAGTTGGTCATTATAATGGATGGATATTTAGTATGAAGGCCCTTTTAGTAGCCAGTCATGCCTATTTCTGAATGTGCAGTATCATTGGTGAAATATATCTAGAGTGTGCACTTGCTAAATTCTGCAGTTTAGGCTACATAGCATGGCTAGTTCTGACTTTCTAAAGAGAAAAGCATTGTATGATATTTATAGTAACTCTGGCTTTCTTTCCAGATATTTGTGGCAAGGAAAAGTTGAAGAGGACACTGAAGTTTTGCTTGTAAGTATTTTTAAGTATTCTTTGCCATAGGAATATAGATTAGGAGTCGTAGATTAAGGTTTGAATTTATAATGTATCTATTACTTAGGTGCATGACAGGAGTTTTAACAGTATCAAAAGTAAATTGTAGCATATTTGCTTACTTAGCATTAACCTTACCTGCTAGGCATTTGAATATTATCTCTGCATCTTTAGTTGATAGAAAATGACCTTTCCTCAATTGCAGAAAATCAAAACCAGAGCAAGCATGGTTTCAAATCTGACATCTTATGTTAGGTATGGTATGTTTGTAGATCTTGTAGAAGCAGAAGACTGTTAGAGTATTATTTGTAGGTTTTTAGTGCAGTTTTAATGTAATAAAACAGAAGCATCATATTCTACATATAGAAATATGTAGAATAGGATGCTTCTGTTTTATTACATTAAAACTGCATATTTTTGAAAAGAATATAGGAAAAGAATGTAAATCTAGCATTAAATAATATATATAGCAATGTATCTTGTAAAGCTTTTAGTCTTTGTTAGGCAAGATAAGTATTATTTTTTTGACATTGGTGTGATGCACAAGATTTTTGTACAGTAATATAGCTCTCAAAGTTATTAATATTCTTGTAAATGCTAAATAAAAATTCTAATTTTGAGCTGGTTATAATTTTTTCAGAGATAACCACCCTTATGATGTTCCAGAAATCATTACTGCAAAAGTAAGATTTCTTACAGTTTTTTGCATTATACTAGGTAGAGAGCAATCCAATTCTCTATAAGTGGTGGGCACTTTATTATTTATTTGGGGGCGGAGGTGGGGCAGAAGCTTCTTTAATGTTGCCTATTGTTGCTACCTCTTATCCATTACCAATTCAGCTATGTCAAAATTCTGTGTTTAAGTTTATTGAAGGGAAAGCACCCCATCACTTCCAAGTGTCCGTTATTGCACTATGGGCAGCTTACCATTTACCAAATATTGGCAAAACAACCAGCCGTAATACATACAAGTATTCCCTATATTAATAATGTTCCTTTCTATTATCAGGATCATTGTGAAATATCCCTAGCTATGGCAATATTACTTCTTGCTGCAAAGTCTTCTGGTAAAACTGTAAATTAAGGCATCATTCAGATGCTTGAATAATTGCCACAGTGGCACCTTTTTGTTACCCATTTGTTCAGGATAAATGAAAATGCAATAGTGCATCTAAAACATCTGTAAATACAAGAAGAATATATCCATCAAGAATATTTATATTTATTTACTTTATTTAATATTTATATTTATTTATTTGTTTAAATAATTTTCAGATTGATCAAGGCAATGATGCATACCTCAAATGGATGACTGATGTTGTACCAAAGTCAGAGCAATGACTTAATGTGAAGAATAGCAGCAAATTGTGTCAGCATTTGCCAACTGCTCAAATTCTTAAGCCTAAAACTCATTTATTTGTGAGTAGACTTTAGGTACTGTAATCCAAATGAATTTGTCCTGGTGCTGTCTCATGTGCTTGAGAGCATGGCCCTCACATCCAGACCCTATCTTGCATTTGCAAAAACACTAATAATCATATAACAAAAGCTATGTTGTAAACAATGAAAGTGGAATACTCATGTTTTGAAATGCAGAATGTCTTCTTCTACCTTAGTGTCTTTGACTGCAATTCAATTGAGCTTACCACAGACAATGTTTTTCTGCTTCTCAGCACTTCAGAGTTGGTTAGCATACACATTTTTTTATAAGAAAACCATAATTTTGCCTGAGTTTCAATTTTCTTAACTTCTCCCGAAATTGAACCTGAGATTTTGTTATATTTTTCTTAACTTTTTCTGAAATAAACTGGTGGCTAAAATGGGTTGAACATTCGTTTCTAACATTGTATACTTGAATTTGAATTCCATCTTTAACATTTTGATTGCAATTATGATGATATATCAATTTTTGGTCAATAAAAACACTTAATTTTGGAAATTGAGCCTTGATTATTTGGATTATTTGAGCTTCATTTTCTTACAAACTATTTTCTTATAAAAAAATGTGTAAATAAATTTAAGGATCCCTAAACCATTACTAATAATTAATAGCATAAATATAAACTGTGAAATATTATTAATACAGATGTGAACACAACAGTTAATTCTTCATTGGCCAAAACAATAACATTAACAATTAACAAGTATAATACTAATAAATACATGTCAGACGATGAATAAATCCCCAATCTATGGAAAGACCTTTTCATCATTAGAAATTAGAGCCGCTTTTCATAGGAAAATTGAATAACTTGGTATAGACATCATGCGACTGGAAGACTTGCTTTATATGGGACACTATACCAAATTCCTAAATATATGGTTGTGGGTGGGCACACTCTGTAAGGGAGATTAGATCTACTTAAATACTTGCTAGATGTCTTCCTACCTTGACATTGATATACAAGTATCTATTAATGGAGTAAAATGAAATTGCCATGTCTATCACAATGTTGGTGACTAGCTAGAAAGTAACGGACTAATTAATACAGAGATGAAAAGGCCTTAAATGTGATCCCGGTCGCTTTTCCAAATTTTGCTAAAATAAATATCGCAGAGAATAAAATTTTATTAAAATGCATCCTGTCTAGAGTAAAATCTACAACCACCAGTAAGGGAAAGTGAAAAATTACAGCCTATGGGATAAATGATGAAACCTTTGACCCTGCATTGTAGAAAAAGGTATGTAGGAAAATGGTAAGAGTGACCAAGGATAGGGCACTGACGATGCCCTGAGTTTGCTGGTTTCATGGGGATATGCAGGTAGTTTATTGTGTGACATAATATACGAACCATTTCATCACTATGCAGTACGAATTTCTCACCAGCTTACACAAGATGCCAAAAGAGCTGTTTACCATCAAAAGTTGCAGTTCTGCATTACTTGTCCCCCCTCTTTGGACTACTTCGTCTAGGCTATTTGCAACACAGTCCTTATGCTAGCCAATACTATAGGGATATTTTCAAAACTGCATTCAGAACATAAGTTTCCATCTATCAATTCTCAACTAATTGGCAATTTGGGTTGCATTAGGGGAAAGTCTGGAGAGCAGCAGTGCTGACTCAATTACACCTAGGTGCACGTTTCCTTTGCCTCCTGAGTAACCGCTACTACTCTCGATCATATAAAGGTAAAAACTGTCTCTCTATGTACGAACTCGAGATAGTATCTACGAAAACGTGACAAATGAAGTCTAACTGGAGTCTAACAAAATTACAAGCTAATATTTACATAAAAACTATGCAAAAATAAATAAGGAGAATAAATTCTCAAACAATGTTGCAATGAGATCTACACAAAACAGGTGTTATTCTATTCTTGAGTTAACTTCAACTTCATCCTACTCCAACGTTTGCTTCAAATGCAACTCAAGAGCTGATAGCATCAATTGAATATCTCCGTAAAATAGACTTAACCAGAACAGTGTATCACCTTTAATATCTGAGAGAATAACGAAAGGGGAATTTTCTACATGCCAAAAAGGCAAGCAAGATAAACAGCTGCTGTCCTCTATCAGTCTCAACACCTGCAAGTGTCATAAATTACCCAGGAAATATTCAGCTATAAACAAACCTCAAAAATTACTACCAAAATTAATGTCCATGCTTGGTCCATTTAATAACTTAAATTTCAAAGTGAACCTCTACGTTCTCAAGGTGCCATACGCTAAACGAATGTAGTAAAATGACCTTACATATGTTTGAATGAGCCAGAGAATTTTGTTTACCTCACACTATCCATATCATTCCATAACTTATAACCAGCCATCACCATGAATATCTATTTCCACACACTTTCTACACGGATAGCGTTTGTGTTCCTTCTCTTGCAGAAGCATGGCGTTGGGCAATGCAATTCTTGGGCCTACTCTACACAACCACACGTACACACTAGATGTTCCGTATTTCTACTAAAGTATACTTCATAACATACGATCTGTGTCTCTACTTTCTCGCTCGTGGGAATCACCGAGGTCATCCTCATCGCAATAATCTTCGCCAACGCTCTCTGCAAGGGCACCATTAGCCAATGGCATTGCTACGTCAACGTCGTTATGGTGGATTGGATTGCCAGTTACTGGGTCGATCCACGCTATGTTATAATCATCTTCATCAGTGCTTTTCATACTGACGGTAACAAAACCGAGAGGGTCGCGCGTTTTTCTGCGCCTAATTACGATGAACATTGACGTAGCGAGTAGCAAGAAAATGATAATAGACAGCACTGTCGTCAAACCAACAATTAAGTATTTTGTCGGTCGCTTGTAATTACCTAAAAACCAAATGATACTAGCTAAAATAAGCAATGTTTAGCATATAGCTACAAAAACGCCAAGCGCAAATGCATAAAATGGAAAGCACATTTGCGAAATCACTGGAATGGTTGCATCCAATGGATTCATTAGAAAATAGAAAAAATGACTTACAAGAAAGCAATCTTTCAAAATAACTATTAACTCTGCTCTATGCTAAATCTACGTGCAAGACTGTAAACGTCATCAGAAAATTTAGAAAATAGATTAAAACTTGGCTAATAAATGAGGATGAAAAGAACAGAAACTAAAGCAAAAATACAAAATCAGACACAGAATGGAAGAGCATCTCCAGCTTGTCCACCTTGGTACTCTTTAGCACCGAATAGAAAGGGGGTGTAATAAGCATAGGGGTTAGTATTTTTGCTAAAAATGCATAATATGGGGATTGTTAATAGCTGGGGGGTCAACATTCAATAGATAGTATGGGGACCCAAACTTTTCAAAATTATAGCAATTAGTTGTTAACATTGTATAAGGTAAATTGTTTTGATTTCCTTAGTTGTTAATATTGATTTGCGTTCACAAAGTCAATATGTTTTACTTACTTATCATTTGAAAACTTTGCATTCTTAGGGTTAGTGATATGGAAGGGGGTTGGGATCTTTCAAAATTCCTTAGTTGGGGGGTGTTTAATAAATGGATATGGGTGTTGAAATTTTCAACAATCTGCAATCGGGGCCCCCCTACTATTAGGTACCAAAGGGTAGTCGACCAGCACTCACCGAAGTTCGATTTCTCCAATATTCTAATAGCTTAATTCTTTGACAGACTGATGAAAGTTTTGGTCTACTCTAGCTAATGCAATGTTGACAAAGAAGGACGAAAATGCAACGGCACAAGTACAACACAACCTATGTATCTTGGTATTGTAGGGCAAAGGATGGCCAAATCAATTGACAGAAAGTGTATCTATCAAAGTACCAAAGAAAGCTAAGAGCAGAAATGCTTGTTATAGAACTATCAATCTAAACAGCAATGCACCGAACCTTTTGCTGAAATTAATTGACAGTAGGAGAGCACTTATAATCGAAGAAGTTCTGAAGAAGAGTCAAACTCGTTTTCGTAATAAGAGAAAAGTGGTAGGGTATGTCACAAAACCTGAGAATTCTGAATAGAAGAGCAAGATAAAATGTAAAGCTGATATTCCATAACTTCATGAACTTTCGCAAAGCTTTTGCCAGAGTCTGGCAAAACAAGAACTTTATCATACAGTGGAGGAGGATAACAAAAGAAAAGAGGCCAGGTTTTTGAATAAAGGAATCATAACAAAGCAAAAACAAAATTGTCTGCGGATGAACAGTATAGTGACTGGTTTACTGGTATTGTTGGAGTAAGGCAAGGATGAACACTTTCTCCCATCAATCTATTCTCAGAAAGACTAAAGCCTGGCGCGTACGGTCAACTTTTGTGTTTCAAACACAGATACACTTGTACTTTAAAGATACGCAGACGGGAAAATTCTGTGTTTCAAAAACAGTTTTCTAGATTTAACATGTTTGAACTCGGCAACAATCTTTTCAATACAAAAATCTCTGTCGCTGTGTAGAGCGCACGGGCAACATTTTCTCAAACACAAAAGTCTTTATGGTTGAAGGGCAAACGTTGCTCGTGTGCGCTAGGCTTAACGAGGTATGCACTTGAAGACTACTCTAGAGCAGCAAGATGTGCATGTGGAATAGCTGATAACATTTCGAAGAAGTGAGTTACAAGGGCTAAAATGAACCTATGGTACTTGGAAAGCAAGTAGATATTGAAAAGTTGAAGATAAAGTTGATGGTGAATAGATAGAAACAATATTAAGTTAAGAGAACTTGCAATGAAAACACAGAGAATTCTGGGAATATCATGCAAGGAAAAGAAGATAAATGAATGGATCTGGAAGGATTTAAGAAGAAGAGTCTTGTGACAAATACTGTGCCAAGAAAACCCCAATGCTTTTGCATGTAGTTCAAGGTACAAGGATTGCGAGAAAATAATGGGAGATGCAGTAGACGATAGGAAGGGCAGAAATAGCCCAATGGCCAACCGGATGGGGAACTTGAAAGGCGAAGTGGACAAAATGCAAATGTGATGACTCTGGAAAATTTAGAGCTACACTATCACATCACACACATTTGTTCTGAAACATATGGTCAGCTTCTTCTCGAGCCAAATTCTTCGATAACAAAATTCTTCGCATCCTATAAAAATACGAGTATGAAACAAGCCCTCTAGCTATCAATTTACTTCTACAGCACTAGGCATATCTGGCCTTTCATAGAAGACTGCTTGGCAAATAGACAAGGTAAAATAATGCTATAACGAAGTCTACGGGTGCGTTGAAAGTCGGAGTAGAAGAAACACAAGTATTGGAGTCCAGGGGCCGTGAATTTCTTGCTAGCTAATTGCCAAACTATACATTAAATAACGGTTAGGTGAGGGTCCGGCATACTTTTGTGCGTTTATGTCTGCTAGAGAGGACACTTGTCCAAGCCTAGCGGCAAGTAAGGTAGGGTGGCCAGTTCCTTTCTTCAACGTCTCTCTCTCTCCAGTGTTGCCATCAGGTACCCTACAGGCACGGCACCACAAAATAAAAAGGGGGGCTGGGAAGTACACAAGTTGCTACCTTTAAAGTGTTTGTCTCTTTGAATTGCTGGGCGGCGAAAAGTGGGGACTGAAGCCCCCCAAACCCCTAGTGGTGCCACGCTTGCTCTATCACTAATGGGTGATCAACGAGGGAACATGCAGTAAAGGCTTGAGCGCGCCTCGAACCATAGACCTTCTAGAATATTCCCACTGGTACAAGAAGTACCCAGTTTTACAAAGAAGACAAGCACTCTTGCCACTACATCACCCCCCTCATAAAAGTTGAATTAAATACACAAAAAGTGAAACTGCAAACACATACCAGGCAATTTTGGCTTTATTAAAGAGCAGTTTTTGGCGACGACTGCATCTCCTTCATAACCGTGTGCACATGTTTCACAATTGATTCCGGTTGCATTTTTGACACAACGCAAGCACATGCCACTTTTCATGTCACATACTGGATTAGCCAGCGGGTGTTCATTGCCATTGCAATTGCATGGCGCACAGACTTCTGTGCCATTGACTTTCTTCAAGTAATGACCATCAAGACAGTGTTCACAATTGTTTCCCGCTCTCCTGTGCAAACAAACGTAGCAGCGCCCTCCAATTGGATCACACTGTGGTTTCAGGCTTTCATTTCCGTGTCCGCTACAATAGCATGGGCGACAAAGCTCATCCTTGAGGTCCTTATAATATCCCGAAGTACAATTCTCACAGTGATCTCCTGCATAGCCCACTTTGCATGCATGACATTTAACAGTGTTTGAAATTTCGTTATGTGTACATGATCCATTTGATTTTAGCGGTGAGCATGGGCATCTCTTACAGCTATCTTTGGGATTAGTGGCATTACCATAGAAACCTTCTTTGCAGAGATGGCAATAGCGTCCGTGCGTGAAGTCTTGGCAATTGCTACATGAGCGCAGCCTTCGCGAACATTTGTAGCTATGTCTATTGCACAATTTTTCGTAGCAATCTGAGGATTGAAAATAATTGTGCAGCTACAGCTCTATACAAAGTAATAAACTATTCAACAAAATGTTTTACACTCTTTTTTTGAGAATGAAGTTACTAAGGGACCAGTCAGTATTAATGCATGGGAGGGGTCCGGAAGATATTTAGAGGGGGTTATCAAAAATTTTTAGGCTTTAATGGGGGTCACCAAAAATAAAGTCACAACGACTGGGGCCATGAAAAAATAGCCTGAAGTTTTCTCCAATATAAATCAAATCATTCAAACTGTTATGTACATTGTCTAGAATAGTCTTCAGCAGGGTTCATAACCAATACGTGAATCAAGATCCCCTGACTATTCCCTGACTAGCAGTCAAAAACACCCAATTTTCCCTGACTATTATTTCGCATATTTACAAAAAGAAGTAAAGAAGATGGAGCCTAATAGATATACTGGCTATTTCGCAATGCTAAATAATAAAGTTCACATTTAGTGACAACAATCAGAGCAACGACTTTGCGAACAACCATGTCAATAGTTGATGAAAATGATATGCTTACTAAATAATATACTTTCCCTGATTTAGATAAAAATTATAGTAAGTTTCCTAACTATTCCAGGCCTTCCCTGACTTTTTGTAAAAATGACCTATTTTCCAGTTTTTCCAGGTTTTCTAAGTTCAGCATGAACCCTGTTCAGTTTTGCAAAAGATATACGTTATACGACACAGGTTCAGTTTCACTGTTACTGCCATCATTATCACTGTTTACTTACAGCTAAATGTGGAAATGTATAGACGGATCACATACAATATTGCTGAACTGTGAGCAGTTGCTCAGGAACATCGTATTAAGTTTTCACATACGAGGATGGGGGGCATGAAAAATTACCAGCTGCAGAATCGAGGGATCATTAAAATTATAAGACGGGAGATTAATGTGCCATTAAAAAGGTTTGGTACCGAAGAAAATATCTTCCGGCCCCTTAATCAGCATTAATGATGACTTGTCCCTAAGAAGATTAAGGATCACAATTGCTGGGAATTAAGAATAAATTACGAATAATACAAAACTCAAGCTCAAAACTTAGAATTTTTATGTATTCCAGTAACAACACTGTTTTTCGATAAACTTTTGGGCTGTTGTTACAATATCTATTGCTCTGTTCCACTTCTGCTTTATTGTATGATGAAGTACGACAGCAACAAAGGTTTCTCAATTCTCAGATTTTGGGGTAAAGATAAATCTTGGGCATAAGAATATTAACGAATAATTCAAGGCTCAAAACTATAACAAATAAGGAATATTGAGGCTCAGCAGAAAATTACACATTCTTATAAAAATGAATGTATTTGTAGAATAGGTAGTGATAAATTTAATTTAAAAATTTTCAATTGAATTTCTTATCACTCTCTCTTCCTTGATAAGCTAAAAATTACTGTAGAGAGCCCTTTTTTAAAGTTCTGCATGAAGTGTTAATGAAAAGAACTGCTTGATCACTATCAAATGGATAGTCCATCACAAACGGTACACGGATTTCCTTATAAGAAACAAATTCTCTGGCTTCAGCCTGGATGTTTTTGAATATTTCGTCAAATCCAGCCATAAATGTTTCTTAAATTTAAAGACTTCCAATGACAATAACAACCTAGAATAGGGCAAATGTGATGCAAGAAAAGGATGCTCAGGTTTTGTGAGGCATGTAATGAAAGTTCATTCTATTTTCTTGCTAGTTTGATCAAAAATTTACTAGTTAAAACAGCTTTTGCAAAATATTATTTGAAATTTAGCCTGCCTATGTTTCTTAATTTTTGCCTAATCTCAGCATCATGTATCTTATAGACGTGTTTTCATAAAAAAGAACGTTTATGCAATGAGCAAGTGATCTTTATACCATAACTGCATAGCTTCAACGAAAAGCTAGCCATTATTGTTTAGCAAATTTACACTTTGCCTTTTTAGTTAATAATTAAAGAACCTAGGGCAAAGTCGAAAATTCCGGGAAGGCTTGGATTTTACTGGTCCTATTACAAGCTATGAGGCAAAAAACTAGGTCATGTGAATTCCTCATTCATTGAATTCCTCAAACAACCCATTCATTGAATTCCTCAATTTTTGGTGACTTTTTCACCATTAGTATTTAATAATGAGCGTAGTATATAATATCTTGATAATATCGAATAGAATAAGTAAAGACAAGTTAAATAATATAATAGATTACGGATGTTTTAAACAAATCTAACAATTACATAATTAAAGGTAAAACAAATCATTTCAATCAAGGGAAAGGCAAGGCAAACAATAGGAAGCCTAGCTCTACCAACTGCTAAATTAGCATGCTTAGTAGAAGTGTTGATAGAAAATCGACAAGAAGCGTTGAGGAATAGCCAGCAAGTCAAAAATTTAAGCATAACTGACGCTTAATAGCAACACCTCCTCGTTACACAGCAATAAGTGCAGCTCGAAAACGCATTTGCAGAATTTAGATTTTATGGAAGAGTTGGAAAAATGAAGAAATTCATGGCTAAATGATTTATCAAATAGCGAACTAGCTCTGGGCCTACTAGTCTAAGCTCCCTGATTATAGAATTGATTATAGCTATAAAAGGCTTTTATAGTTATCATGCCAATAATACCAAATGATGTCAACATACTGTTTTTGGTAAGTGAATAATAGGTTTGCAAATTATGAAGTTTATTGGTTATATCCGTATAGTAATGTCATTTTAAAATACAAGGATCTCTAAAAATTGGTTTCCTATAAGTTTATTTCTTATAAGAGAAAACATGTATTAACTTTTGTTATAAGAATATAGTCCAAAAAACTAGTGCTCAAATTCGTTGACATTTAAGAATGATTTATTACGTAGTAATGTAGAGCTCAAGCCGCATCAAGATTTGAGATGTTTTGCTTATAGAGATTTTTTAAATTACGTTTTATACAGTGGATATCAAATTTACTTTTCTGTTCACTTGGTCTTGCTTTGCCTTATGATGTAGTTGCAAGCTACCAAAGATTTTACGGTTTTCCACTGATTTTCAGGCAGACTAAATTTTTTTGTAGCCTAAGAATTTAAAAATAATCCTAAGCTCAAAATGAAAAAAATTAAGATATTAAGAATCAGCGAAAAATCATATATTCTTTTAGAAGTGTGTCATAGATTGAGGTGAATCTGCTCTTCTGTAAAAGGCCTCCGAGCACCAGTATCTTATTAAAATACATCCGGTATAGATAAAGATGAAAGCCCCATAAAAGACCGGTTTTTGTAAGAGCCCTGAGGCTGAATTTCATTGATGAGCCCCCTGAATAAGAAAATCAAAAAGGCTTACAAGGGGATGGTTCTTATATATTGGATTTCATGTTGTTTGATTTGAAAATCCATGAGTAGAAATTTTCATAGACTGCCTGTGCTTTTCAAGTTGCACAACATATGATAAAATTATCAAGCAATAATTCTGACTTTAAGTGTTCTCAAGAACCGTCAAGAATTCTTGTGCTGAAAACAGTGTCAATCCAGGCAAGGTATGTGCTGTATATAAGAACCTTGTTAAGAACCTTACAGGCTGGAAATAAAAATACCAATCCACTAAGTAAGAGCTAATCCAGGCTGCGAAGGAAAAACCTAGGGTCTTTAATGTGGGTTTATACTGTAATAGAAAAGGCATGGAAGCAACTTATGAGAGCAATACATGTCTTTCTGCTAGCAATGTTTAATTGAAATAAGAAAGAGAACAGTAAAACACACCTATCTGTTAACAGAGCGAAATTCACGTGAAGAAGACAGCATTTGAAATGAAGGAGAACTAGCAAAGCAATTAAACAACTTACCGAATATTTTGTTGTCATGAAAAGAAAACACAAGATGTGCAGCAAACACTAATATTGTTATCACTGCTGATAGCAATGAACCAGCCATGAATAAGGATGATTTAGTAACTACACCGCAAACCCATTACTTCCACACAACGCCGAGAGCTACAATTGCAAAATATAATTATTTCACTTGTGATCATGAAATTGATGAAATTAAATGTTCTACACAACAGTACGTTGAAGGTTGAAATTAAAGAATAAGGAGATATACAAGTGTTTTTTATAAGAAAACTATAATTTTGCCTAAGCCTCAATTTTCTTAACTTTTCCCGAAATTGAGCCTGAGATTTTCTTAAATTTTTCTTAACTTTTTCTGAAATAAACTGGCTACAATGGGTTACACATTCGTTACAAATACTGTATACTTGAATTTGAATTCCACCTTTAACATTTTGAATGCAATAATGACGAGCTATCGAGTTTTGGCCAATAAAAATGTTTAATTTTGAAAATTGAGCCTCGTGATTTTCTTAAGATTTTCTTAAGATTTTGACAATTTGAGCCTCATTTTCTTATAAACTTTTTTCTTACAAAAAAAACGTGTACGCACAAAGACAAGTTCATAGCAACAAAATGTTGGTACTTGAGGATGGGGAATGAATGACAGCTGCATATCCCAATAAAAACTTTCACAATGCACACTTTTCCTTTCGTAAGAATAAAGCCTATATGAATATTAAGGCTCAGAATCGCTTAAATCTAGGACTAATTTAAGAATAATGCGAAGCTCAAGCTTAATCAAGACTTAGATGTATTGTGTAGTCGAGGTAAAGTACTGTTTGTAGATTAACGTTTGCACTATCGATACAATATGCATTATTCTGTTTCTCTTTTAATTTGCTTTATGATGAAGTAAGACATCAACAAAGATATGAATATATTCCTTTCATTTAAGAAGAAGTTACGCCTTTCAAATTTAAGAATAGTTTAAGAATAATCTTAGGCTCAAAATCTGAAAAATTTAAGAAAATTGACGCTCAGCAAAAAGTCAGGCATTCGTGTAAAAAGTGTTTGTACAACAAAAAGTCATGTCAAAGTCCTTTCCCGCGCCACATACCACATAGGGCGGCGCCTATCTCCGTTTCTACAGCCCTAGGCCACGCGCCTGCGAATGCAGTTAAAGCTACAGCGGGGGGTTGGTCCACTGGTAGCTCCGTGAGTTTAACAACAAGGTAACACTAAATAAAGGATGATAAAAGCGCTCACATAACTACAGGATGGACAAAAAGGGTGCGCGTACCTATATGATAAAAATGAAGGATTACTGAAAAAATAACTGAGAGGCATTCTTAGTGTTACTTGTGGAGTTAAATACAGAATCAACTAATGCGTGAGGTAGGCTAGCAGAGGTAGAAGTCTTCCAATGTTGGGGGGGCAATATTGCATCCTTAAGCAAATAAGTGTATGATTTTCACAACAATTGATCAACTGTTAAATCTGAAGGGGTTTTTCTCTTCTAGGCACCCCACAGCCATGGTTAGATTACAGGGAAAGGGCGTAAAACATTTCTGATAAGTGCAACCTGTACTATGCTGTTAATAGCACCGGTGTGTACATACTTTTAGAGAACATAAAACGGATTTTGAGGAATCACGTACAGCTGCAGTTTAGCTACTTTACATAACTTTTCTTCCTAGCAGAAAATCTGAATACACGCAAGTATTGACAATTTTAACACGTTCTTTTCCTGAATTACTTTATCTAGGAAGTTAGGATGTGTTCATCATCCAAAGAATATGTTAGAACCACCATTTTATATTTTTAAATAGCATCTCGGCTACCAACTAGAATTTATTTTAGCTGGTAGCCGGGATGCTATGAATATCTTCAAGGTCTATGGCGAATATTTAGAGATATCAGAAGATTTCGAAGTAGCCATCAAAATGTCTTTAACATCCATTTCAACGTGATGCTACATGTACAATTCTGAGTCCAGGAACGAGTTGTAGTTCTTTCCCACAGACTCCTGTCCTAGTTTTAACATCTTTGTTTACAAAAATGAAGGCTTATCCAATCAGTGCAGACTATTTGAAAGGTCACATGACCACCACTAGCATGTGGATTTTCGTAGAAAAGTTCACTTCACAAAGCGATCTAAACAAGAGCATCAATCTTGAGCAAAAGCTAGAGATTTGTTTGCTAAGAGGGCTCAGTTTCAAATCACTCGCAGCCAACTCTGTTGTTGATTCTTCCTAAATTACTGTTAATTTGAGAATAATGATGCTTTGCTGAAGTAATATTGTGGCTTAGGAAACCACATATTAATTCATACAGTCTTACAATTAGCCATCGGGTGAAACCAAACGTTTCTATCTCCAGATGACTCTACAAAGTGAGGAGCTCATCGAAAAATGAATGATTATTCAATATGAATTCATAATTTTCCCACGCCAACTTGTTTCCTAATCAGTGGCTTAACAATAAAAACAAATTGAAGGAAATCCAAATGATAATGTATAAAGTAAGTAATTTTTATGCAATTTTCATATGTGCAATTATTTTGTTGGCTTTCCTACTACACTTTATAAGTTTGAAGTGTACACTACTTCATCAAATAAAAACAAATGTGACATTATACATAAATATAACTAGCCTACTCACGAGTAGTATAGACGCTCTGTAAGCAATTGTCTGCTGAATCTATATATATATATATATATATATATATATATATATATATATATATATATATATATATATATATATATATATATATATATATATATATATATATATATACTTGGTTTGCCTTTGGATATAGAACTACCCCATGGCTGGGGTTTCCATGGTAAATAAAGTGGAGCACAATGCTAGAATGGTTCTAAATTGCTGTCTTGCCTAACCATACTATGCAATACACTATCGAAAGTTCTTCACTACGGTGGTTGGCGGCACAACATTAAAATTATGGTGGCAAATCATCCAATTCTACAGTTTTGTAGCCAACTTTTGTCCAATTTCGGTGTTCTAGAAACTAAAGAAGAAGACGTAAAGGAAAGCTGAAGCCACACCCACTTAGTTGGCAAAATGTAAGTCCAACACTCACCATCAGGAAAAAATTCTAGGAACGGATCTGGCAGCAGTACACTAAATAATGCAATCACATTCACATGATCTCCATCATAGCTAGGGTGGTCTACTTGAANAGTTACCAACGAATGGAGGAGACAAGAAGAAAACTCACAGCAGCATTTCCTAAGCTTAAAACAGCTATGCTACATTGAGATACAGAAATGAGATAGACAATTTCGATAACATTGTCATGCCACAAATAAAGCTCCCACCACAGCCGGGTATCCCCTTCAAAATTCATTGAAATAAGCTACAAAAAGTAGGCATGTCGAGGTCAAGCGGTTATTCATTCAGCTCAGGAAGAGGAAAATCGCAGAGTTGAATAGCGAACGGTGATAGCAAAATTAGGTTTGAAACGAAACAATATACCGGACACATGCATAGTCTCATCAATACAAACGATGCAATATTTGAGGTTTAAAAATGGTAATTACTTAAGTATTTCCATTCATTCCATGCACTTTCTTCAGCGCTTCAATTAGAGGGGTTGACTGGCCACGAAAATGCGGGGAATGACGACGAAGCGGAGAGCAAAGCCCCCAAAATCTAACTCGAAATCAGTGGCGGAAACTTTGGAAATTATTGACTGGGGAAGGAAGCTTCCTGACTTACTCATGAAAGTTTACTTGATGTTATTGTGTTCTATTTCTCTCCTTTCTTTTTTGTAAAATGTATACACGGTTTGAACATCCCATCTGCAGTGGGAACTACACGCTTGTTCTTAAAGAAACCACTTTATTAGGTCCTGCATGAAGACGGCCGAAATATTCAAGGAGCATATAATACCAGCGGAAAGAAAGCTAAGGAACTGTTCAATTTAAAACTTTTTGTAACTGCAAATGATCAAGAATTAGGAAATCGATTCCATTTATTTACAGCCAAAACTAGCGCAGATATANATTTATAAACCACTTTCCTTCCTTGTTTGTGCTTTTACTCTTAAGTTCTAGCCAAAATTAAAGATGAAGTTTCGAATTTTGATGTTTCCTTGTGTCTGTGCCACGTTTATGGCACTATGTGTGCAGTGAAAATTAAGGAACTATTAAGTAACTTTTAAGTACTAGAATTTGATAAAATGAGGTCCAAAAATAAGGAACTTTTAGATCTAGGCCTTGAGCTAGGTTCCTTATAAAAACAGCGTGTAGCTGACTTCGTCTTTTCCCGTTGTGGACGGGACCTGTTATGTATCTTAGTTGTAGTTACAGTTAGATTCTTTTTGTAATAGATAAAAAAGCTTCCTGATTGCTGACGAATACTCCTAACCATGAACCATTTTCTATGCAACTTTGAGAAATTCCTTTGAGTATGAAATTATTGGGGGTGGGGACGAGCGCCTCCGTGTGTCCTCCCCTGTTCAAAATTAATGCTAAATTTGTATGACATTGAAATATTTGAGATTGCGTCCTTGTAACTGCGACACATATACCTAGCGCAAACGCAGGGAAGGGACGCGACACCAGGTCAAAGTATCTGCGCAACATTACTAACGATTGCGTGTTGCATCAATTAGGCTCAAAAAGATAAACAAGGTTTTAACTAGCTAATATCCGACCATAGATTGATTAAACTAGTGAATATGATAAAATAGATACAGAAGCACACGTTATTTTTATAAGAAAGTTTTCTCGGCCCCAGTACTGAACCCTTCTGAACTGTGAAGTACTGAGGTCTGGGATTTATTCGTTTGTAGGGGATTGGACCCGAATATCAATATATGCTGTTAGTGACTCATAGTTTTAGTTAGTACTCTTTTTCGATACGATTAACAACACGTGTCCTGCCTACTACGATTTATGCTTCATTGATGTGTTTATAGATGTTTGGACATAATCAAGTTCTGTATATATTTACCAACTTGCCTACTCTCTGGACTCCACATTAACGTTTTCACGATTCCAGTATCGAAATTTTCTAAAAACTTTCATAAAAAAAAATTCAGTTCCACTGTTCTACGCATGTACATTAGTGAAAAGTGAAAAAGCTCTATGTAAACTTGAAATGATGACAAATCTTAGTATATAACAGAAGTGCTACAGGGCAGCCAACGTAAGATACATAACATTTTGTACAAAGATAAATCAAACTTTAAATATATACACTTATAAATTTTCTTAGGTCTCAAAAATCCAGCACTGAGCTTTCTGAACTTTTTGAGTAGTCGAGTATTACTTTCTCATAAAAAGTTTTCTTATAAAAAATAACGTATAGCTTTATTTCTAGTGATTAGTAGCTGTAGATTTCGTGACTCACTAGAGAAGAGGTCACCAACCTCCAGCCCCAGCAACGACCCACTCCGGTCCCAACTACGATCCAATCCAGTCCCAGCTACGACCCAATTCGGTCCCAACTACGACCCAATCTGGTCCCAGCTACGACCCAATCCGCCCCCAGCTACGATCCAGTCCGGCCCCAGCTACAACCCAACCCGGTCCCAGCTACGATCAAATCCGGCCCCAGCTACAACCCAATCCGGCCCCAGTGCTAAAAAAGTGTTTTGTTTTTTTTTTAGTAAGTAATGTCAGGGAAAGGTCATAGGGTCCATAACAAAGCCCCGACAAAGGAAAAACTGAGAAAATGAGGGGAAGTTTAAGTAGAAAGGGAGATAAAATCAAGTTTGTGGATGCTAGATTTAAAAGTTGACAAATATATTATATATTTTACAAGTAGTAAGCTGGTTTGATAAGGTGCTAACGTTAGTTTTATATTTTATATTATATTTTATATCTTATATTCTGCCAAATTCTCTTTCCTCACAGCAGCCCCAAACAGAATTATCCGAAATAGGGTTCTATACTGCCTGGATCTGGCCCCGGTATAGGTAGTGTAGAGTACTTTAGGCCTCGAGGCCAAAAAAGTTGGTGACCCCTGTACTAGAGCGTAAAGATATGACTACACGCTTTTCTATAAGGGACCTAGCTCAAGGCCTAGTTTTAAAAGTTCTTTACCATTGCAAATCTTTCTATCAAATTCTAGTACTAGAAGTTCCTTAATAGTTCCTTAATTTTCACTACACACATAGTGCTATAACAATGGTTCAGACTCAACGAAATATCATAAGTCTGAATTTTACCTTAAATTTTGACTAGAAGACTAAAGGCACAAATAAGGTAGGAAAGAAGCTTTATGGATGTATCTATGTGAGTTATGGCTGTAAATGACTGGAACCGGCTTCCTAGGCCTTGATCATTAGCAGGTTCGAAAATGTTTCAAATTGAAAAGTTCTTTAGGTTTTTCTCCGCTATTAGCACGAGTTCTTTAAATATTTCAGCCGTCTACTGGTAGATCCTTGTAAAGTGGTTCCTTATAAGAAATTGTGTATTTGAATAAAAGAACACACGATAACATGCTACAATAACAAGAAGCACTCCAAGAACCTGAGGGAAAAATCAACATTTGTCTCAAATTATTTAGAATTCTAAGCGAATTTCAAATTTCTCAGGTCAAGCATAGGCTTAACCCAAATTAAATTTAAATGAACGCAGTATCAATTTCCTAGAGCAGATGTGAAAAGATAACTGATTCGTGGGAACTACCTGTGCACAGGGCATATACAACACAATAGAAGATAATGACTCCTTCCTTAACCACTAACCTACGTTGCAAAATAAAGATCTAATAAAAGGTTGCATGTCAAAAATAAAATAACTTTATAACTAGATAAACAATTCATAAGATTAGAAAAGAAAACTGCACGTCATTTATAAAAAAGTTAGTTTCACATGTTCCTAATTTCTGGACCTCAAATGATCAGATTGTAGTACTACAATATCCCTATAAGTTCCTTAATTCTCGTTGGGTGTTTTGACCAAAAATACGTCAAATACTATGCCTTAAGCACTTGGGACAAGCATAGCAAGCAATCTATGCGAGGTTTGGCTGCAAATGAATGGAATCGGCTTTTTTTACTCTTGATTACTTGCAGTCATAAAAAAAATTCCACAGTGCAAAGTTCCATAGGGATTTGTCTTGTAAAAGTTAAGTTCCCTAGCTTTTCCAGCCTTCTACATGTAGGCTCTTTACAAAGCGGTTCCTTATAAAACAAAAAACTGCTAGAGACAGATAATTGGAAGTTAAGTGCATGTATATATATATATGTGTGTGTGTATATAAATATATATATATATATATATATATATATATATATATATATATATATATATATATATATATATATATATATATATATATATATATATATATATATATATATATATATATATATATATATATATATATATATATATATAAGTATATATATATGTGTATATATATATATAAATATATAAATATATGTATATATATATGTGTATATATATATATATATATATATCGACTTACCTACTTCTTAAGAACCTAGTATTGAACATTCGCACCTTTTTGAACAATCGAGCACTAATCTCTAATAACCACTTTCGTACAAAAAAAAACGTGAATGATGACAAAGATAAACTTGCATAACTTTTACTAATTGTCCATACAAGGTAATTTGAACCAGTTAAAATTAACAGGGACGCCGGAGCGTATTTTTGAGTGAGGGGCATAGGGATGAGTGGCAAGCTCTTATAGGAAATGGCAGTGAGGTCAGTGGCGTAGCTCCTTATAATTTTTACAAGCACGCCTTTTGGTTGCAAGAAAACCCCCTTCTTGTGTATCAAAGTACTTCTTATCTTCGACAGGATAGGCTTTCTATTGTATGACATCATGCACTAACAAAAAAGTGGGGGCTGCAGCCCCCCAGCCCCCTCCCGACTTCGGCGTGCCTGATTAAATAGGAGATAACTCCTCGCAATGTCATTGATTAACTTTGGGTATTTTGTGTTCCTACCTCACTGCTCCTGTCCTACCTTGGGTAAGTAGACATACGCATCTATGTACGACAGGGAATGATTTGATTATAGTTTCAAGATCCTAGAAGCATTTGCATTTAAACCTCAAGCCATTTCATCCTTCAAAAATTACATATAGCCCCTTGAGTTTATTCGATAATGCATCAGAAAGATTCCGATTAAACTGCATATTAACTAAAAGATTAGGAAAATGCTCATAAAAGTATAGCTATGATATCAAATCATTGAAAGTAGCTCGAGTGCTTAATTCATTAAATATATTGCCCACTGTAATCATATAGATAGGAAAACTAGAGCACTGATCTCCTTCGCAGCCGAAAGAATGGGGCTAAAGCCCATAGCCCCTACTCTCTTGAAAAGTCATAGGCTCCTTTGGACGCAGAACAACCAAACCCCAGGTGGGACACCCTTCCCCTCTCCCAACTAAACTAGGTCCAACTGCCATCAAACTTCGCAGTTATTGCTGGTGAACTTTGGCATTCTACAAGCAATGCGTAGAGCAAAGATATGGCAGTCTGAAAAATAATGCCTGAGTTCTTAATAGAGCAGACTTTAGTCTATAAGCAGTTAATCTCAGAATCAGATGATAAAAATTACGGCGGTAATTCCATGCACAATTCCTCTCCCAAGAATCTAATCACCTATAATTAAATCCTCGTGAAGCTCAATAAAAAAAGCCGGAGATTCACACAAACTCTGCTACCGCAATTTAGTAAACTTAGAAAAATCAAAAAGGTGGATTGTATTTCTTGCAAGCTATTCCGTTTTTCTCATAGAGATAAAACCAAGACAAAAACAATGCAGACAATATGTCACTTTGCGAGCACGTGAACAGCTAGGGTTAAAGTCCAGGGAGAGAATTGCATAACCAGTAGGAAGAGAAGTAAATACTGCAGACAGTGGCGGTTATTCGGGGGGGGAGG
>OLMO02000238.1:8055434-8072222 GCA_900291935.2 Cassiopea xamachana | reverse complement strand
AAAACTTCTCTCCTGCCATCTTTGTACTTTCTGTCTTGAGTTTTAGCCAAAATTAGAGGCAAAATTCAGAATTTTGATGTTTTCTTGTGTCTGTACCATTTCTATGACACTAATTTGCTGTGAAAATTAAGCATTAAATGTGCAGTGAAAATTGGGGAACTATTAAGAAACTTTTAGTAGTAAGTAGAATCCATGAATAAGGACATTTTGGAACTAGGCCTTGAGTTAGGTTCCTCGTAAAATAAATAGCATGTAAATGCTACATGGACCGGAGTGATGGCCTGTGGTAGAGCGTCTGCCTTACAACCGGTATGTCGTGGGTTCGAGCCCCGGCTGAGTCATACCAAAGACTAAAAATGGTACTGACTGCCTTCTCGTCTGGCGCTCGACATATAAGAATGGAGTGGGAAAGTTAAACTCGCAGAGCTATCAGTGGACCAGCCCCCCGTTGTAGCTTTCACTGCATTCGCAGATGTGTGGCCTAGGGCTATAGAAACGGAGATAGGTGCCGCCCTATGCGCCATTGGGCGCGGGAAAGGACTTTGACTTTTTTTGACTTGAAATGCTACATGGACTTTCATAAATGTGCTGATTCGCATAGAAACCTTTCGAGAAACTTGCACATTTTTTGCATGCATATCTTAAATTTTGCAGAGTCTTCTCATTCATAAATTTTTCATCCAGACTTTAAAATTATTCTTAAATTATTCATCTGTGAAAAAAGATGTGAATTTGCCTGAAAATCAAAGGATAGAATTCAAAGTTTTGTTAATGTGTTAGTTCACCATAAAAATAAATCAATAGCATAACAGAAAAAATGAACTATAGGATTAACGTGTTATAAAGCACTCTTCGTGAGGCTTGAGCTTATTCTTAAAGCCCGGTTTTCAAATCGACGTAAGCTACGGGGACGACAGCGATGCATCGGGAACATTCTCAAAAGTTGAAGACATTTAACACTTAGAGAAATAGGTTGGATAAATAATCTCTTAGGCAGCCACGAGGTTGGATAAATCATTTTTTGTCTCTCAAAGGTTGGGTAGCATATTCTCGATAGCTTTATATTTATTGGGTAGTCATTATTTTTATAGTGCACCACAAAGGTTGGACAACCATAAAATACCCAGGTAAACATTGCTTTTCAGTCCCAGCCTGATGCATAGATAATAAACGGTCCCTTCTCTATAATTTCTGGAATACCAATTTTTTGCTGAGCCTCAATATTCAAAAATCAGTCTGGTTCGAGCTTTAGAGTATTCTTTAATTATTCTTAAGCATCTATTAAAACTATTGCTGGTTTCTCGAAGATTGACACATAAAAAGCACGTCTGTATCGTAGCTCGAACTTTAATCAACTAACTAAAATACATTCGGCTATGTCATTATAAACTTGGCTGCTATATGCTGGCCAATATGCCAAAGGTGTGTTGCGACTTCAATCACAACACATCATAGGTGTAACTTCGCCTGAAAGTCAAAAGAATAGAATCAAATCTTTTTTGATGTCTTACTTCATCACAAAGCAAAAGTAGAACAAAACAATAAAAGCAATATTATTCCTCGAATACGCAAAAAGTTTTGATGAAGCTTGAGCCTTGCATTATTCTTACGTTACAAATAGATTTGAGCGATTCTGAGCCTTAGTATTCTTATAAACGTAATTCATATAAAAGGAGTGTAGCTTAATTGTCGTTAACTGATTGCCCAGCAAGCCATGGAGATATGATGACAAAACAAGACGATAAAGGAACTGACCACGATACCTCAACGAAGCCGATGCCCAAGGGGAAATGCCACCTCTAACAGGAATTCCAAATAGACGATCCTCTATTTGAGACGTAGAAAGCATGCAAAAAGTGGGGGGGGCACTTGCATTCAGGGGCATCCTCTCAAGCAAATAGGGCACTATGTAAGCTGAAAAGGGGCACTTTACAGACAAATCTGTGGAGAAGTGGGGGGCACGTGCCCCCTGTTTCTACGTCCCTATTCTCTACCATTTTAAAATCTGCTGCAATTCGATGTTTGGATATCTTCTAACATGAGGCACAGTAAAAGACTAGGGTGGCGCCAGGAATTTTTCGATGGGGTGTATGGTTAAATTGTATAATTATGTACAAATTAAATTCAAAATACGAAAAATACAAGAAATACTAACAAAATTATCAGCAGTATAGCAATATGCCATTCTTTTTCTGTCAAATATATCCAACCTGAGCCTCATAGGGCCTACCTAAATGACAGATACATTCTTCTGCTTTCCAGTCTTTTATGCGATTTTTAGATTGGTTCAAATTTAAAGATTAGTTTGGCTCTAGAGACAGTCCATGCCACAACCAAGGAAAGAAATGCTTTTCCGCAAAAGTGGCAGTTCGAGGTTTTATAGGGTGCTAATTTCTAAGACCATACTATTTGTTTTAGGAAACAAATATTTCTTTCATAGATATTGGATTGAGGCTATGTTGTGTCTCAAATATCTCAAGTCAGTCATCAGAAGTTGCAAGTTCTTAAGGTGAATCGTCAAAGCATTGTCCTTTTCTAACATGGTTTCGAAATCGGAAAGTTCATCTTTGTAAGTAGTTCGAAAGGCATTTTCATGGAGATGTTTTATCTTATTTTTGAGACCTCTCTCACTAAACATTCATGCCAACAAGAAATAGCTAAACAGTGAAAGAATAAATGCCTTCATAACATGGTTAACTTTTCAGAATCCATATAATGCAAGCCCGTAGCCAGACCTGCGTTTTAGGGGCGGCAAAATTATACTCGAGGAATCATGTGATACAAAATCTGAGAGCTCATTTCATAGTTTATGTTATCACAATCAAATGGACAATATGTGTACAGGAAAAAAATTTAACGTTCTATTGTGTCACAAACACTAAGGTTGAGTTGAATCAAAATTTCAGGAGACATCTCCTTATCTACAAATGAAAGGCAAGAATAAAAACTGCAAAAAATTTCAAGGGGTGGCAAAAGGCTGGTATCCTGTTGTCCAGGGGTGGCATTTGCCAACCCATGGCTGCGGGCCTGATATAATGGCAATACCATATAGAGCATGCAGCTATTGGTTTCTTTTCTTAGAAAAGAAATGTAACACATGCTTTATAAGATAAAGTTTTATCTAATATAATACGAAGTAACTTTTCTTCTGGACTCTCATGGATTAATTCGCTGTTAATTCTTCTTGTACTGTTAGTCTCTGAATATTGCAGTGGCAGTGGCAATTTCCTCTTTGTCATAGTCACTTGCATAAATAGTTGCATCGTCAGCATAGTTACAGATCATACTATCAGAAAAAAACATAAATTGGTCGCTAAAGTAAACATTAAATAGTAGTGAACTGAGAGTAGATCCATGAGGAACTCCATCATTAATGTTTCTTTACTCACACTGTATAAGTCACTAATTTTGACTCGTTGCTTTCGGTCCCTTAGAAGCTTTAATGTCTGTCTTATGGAAATACCATTAGCAGAGTAAAATTGCTGCTAAAAGTCTCCAAAAAAGTTTTCGCCTTCCGTCGGGTGGCTAGCATGTTCCGGACGAGGGCTATAGCCTCCTAGCCCTCCCTCAGTACTAATCCTAGAAAAAGGCGCCAAACACTGCTAGAGTACAAACACAAATGACCAAACGTCATTAGTTTTCAATGAAAATCCCACTGAGATAAGCACTAAAGGATTTCATAACGTTGAATGCAGATGGATACATAGCGACTCTACCTGATACACCTGTAGCTCGAGTTTCAACTCCATCACTTGGGGACAGGTTTGTTTCAAAATTTACAAGCTCAGTTGAATATGGAATAGAACAATTTTATGACCTGGTATAATTCTGATTGTTCTTTGCTAGAATAATAGTTTACTCTATGCTAATTGTTCATCCAAACAATAATTCATACCAACAAGCACGGAGCCTAGTTCAAAACACATCTAGTAAGTGCTTATCAGCAGGGATGGAAATAATTGGCTCAATTTGGGGGGTTGTAGAAGGATAAAATTTCAACCACGATTGAATTTTCATTTGACTGTTACACAACTCCTGAACCAATAAAAAGGTTTGGATATTTACAGGGTTGATTGTGCGTGCTTGACACGCATTTCGAAAATCTTTAATGAGAATTAGTCATCTATGATGGGGTTTATGCTTTGCATGTAAAGCATGACATGTTATAGGAAATGGTCAAGTCTATTAAAGCTAAGAGAGAATGGGGGCCTGAAGGCAGAGCCCCCAGATAAATTTTTGAGGGTCACCCCCTTCAGACTGCTGGAACAGTTGGGAAACGGCTTCTCAGCTTCGTCATCTATTACGAACCTTTGGAAAGAGAACTATAAACAGAAAATACAGTATACACTTGAAAGTAGTTTGCAGTTGTTTATATCTATGAAGGCCACTACAAGAATATGGAAAAAAACACAAAGGCTAGGCATAACAAGCCAACAATATAGAGTTCAGCCAGAACAGTGCACTCATCAAGTCAAGAAATTGCAAGTGTAGTTTTAGGTTTTCCAACTGAACGCTAGTTTTCCCAGCACTGTGAGTTCACCTGCAAAGGCGCACTCATCAAGTCGTCGAATTCTAGCGTTTGGCTTTCCAGCTATACATTAGCTGGCCCAACACTGTAATTTTACTTGCAAGAGCACACTCATCACATCAAAATGCTCGAAGTGTAGTGTTTGGCTTTCCAGCTAAAGGTTAGCCGGCCCAACATTGCAAGTTCACCAAGAAAAGCGCACTCATCAATTCAACAGATTCGAAGTGTAATGGTTGGCTTTCCAGCTAAGATTAGATGGCCCAACACTGCGAGTTTACCTAGAAAAGTAAACTTCATCGAGTCAACACATTCCAAGTGCAGTGAGGGATTTTCCAACTGCAATCGCATTTTCCAAACATTGGAGAGGCGTGACGATCCCTCCCCCACGTACCCAGCTATTCACATGCCTGCTTATGATCACTTTGTAAAGTAACTGGATATATCCAGTCAAGAGAGTAGCAGTGTTCATGTAAATATAAGTACCCCCAACTAATGCAATGCGTGTTATTTTCATGAAAAATATGGACTGAGGAAGTACAATTAATCAAATAAAGGTCATCATCTCTCACAGTCTGTACTGGTGACAATTCTGCTTAAGTTCAATTTTTTTCCTAATGGATTTAGGAAATGGAGAGGCATAGTAGGGGCATGACCCCAAACTGTTCACAAATTTGCATGCAACATGCCCCATTTCAGCCTAAATAGCTGCCCTCATTTAGCAGAGAGCATGCCCCTGAATGCATGTGTCCCTGCTTTTTAAATGTTTCCTATGCCCCTGCTCATCCCGCAACAAGAACAATGTAATGGACAATAACCTGGATGAGGATACAGCCCAAAAATTTGACTAGATGGCTGGAGACTGAGTTCTTTTATGCCCTAAGGTTTCCAATACTTAAAGTGAATTTAATAGTGACATTGGAAATCATCATATTACCATTCTACTCTACTCCCCTTATAGACATTTCAAAGTCATGCAGTCTTGGAATCACTGGAAAAATTGTCCTTACACACACCCTGCTCAAGCGTTCAAACACTTTCAAATACATAGGTGCTTAACAAAAGAAACATGGTTCACCCCAAGGATGTAATCTAAAACAGCACATTATGTTAAAGCTAACTTGGCAAGGAATACGCTTGTTGGTGATGCTGATAAAATTGTTGTTTCAGTTCATCAAATCAAAGAGTGTGATGTATGACATTTGCTAGATTATGGATTCAATGAAAAACAATGATAATACTCAAAGTAAACGCAGTTGCTACAACATATTCATATCTCCTGCAGACATCAACAAGGTACATTTATCGGTAGTAAATGCTTACATGCAACAATCAAAATGAAATTGTAAATTTTGTTTACAAGCTGTGCTAGTTCATACATCTCCATTGCAAACTTGAGTTGCTTGATTAAAAAAGAGGAGATTAATGCATCGTTGGAAGCTCTACAAGACCTAATGTCTTTTGGCCATCAGATTGCAATACAATGCAGGATTCTGTTGATGCAAGCACTTGATCACATCAAACATCCTCTCTGTAGCTTTTCAGTGTAGTGAGCCGCCAAATAACCACACAGGTTTACCTTAAGTTTTCTCACTGCTATCTACTTCAAGTTCAGAAACTGCTTCTGCACAAAGAGAGAACAGTTCTAATTCTGCTGAGCACTTTTGCACTGCAGAAGGATTCTTCTGCAAACAATCATCATATAGTTGAAATTCCTTTGAACATTTCTTATTGATCTTCATAATGATGGGACTAAAAAAGAAATAAAACTTCAACAGATGAATAATCACTCTCAAAGACTAGTGAGAGTTATTGTCTTCTTCTCTTAGGCCTTTAACATTAGGGCATTGGAATAAGTGTGGGGCACTGGAATCTATTTAAATCTCAACAAAACAGGGTTAAAAACGACATTATTTTAGACTAGAAACTATATGTTGGGAATAAATATGAGACAAAAATCAGTATAGCCAAGAATTTACATTGTTCTTGAGAATATTAGTAAGCATATTGTATTACTTAATATGCTAACTAATATGCTCAAGAACAATATCAATTCTTGATAAAATTATGGAAGCTTCCAAGACATACTCCTAAGCATCACATAAATGAAATAAATTGGATATCCATCTAGCGCTTCAGCTTTGACTGGGAATTTCCATTTCTACGAGGCTATGTGCTTTTCTACCAAAGTAAAATATAACTTCACTTCCATTTGTGGCTGTTTGAGTAGGATCACTTGAGTAGGATTCTAATTGAACAGCCAAATATGGAAGTAAAGTTATATTTCACTTTGGTACAAATATATAGCCACATAAAATCATCAAAAGCTAGATACATACTGTTTTGAAGAACAAGCATTCAAGTTTTTTCTTTCATTTGAACATCTTTCAAGCCAACTTTCTGCATTTTCATTAACACATCTCAAATATGCCTCCATTTCTTCAGAGCACTTTCGCTCCACAATATTAAAAATTACTTCCCTAGCAATTAAACAAATGCACATGTCAATTTATGAGCAGAGCCAACTGGGAGACTTTCAAGTTACCATACTTGATATATCACAATATATGCATCCAAAGATGGCCAATTGGGGGTTTGGGAGGAAATGTGAAACCCCAATGGTAATGAAACTGCAGGGCAGCTGGGCACTATGCAGGATATTTAGCATTCTGTTGGTGATATTGCATCCATGACCTAATTCTAGCTATAGCTGGCCATATGCTTGTAAAATGCCCCCTCCACACAAAAGGGAATTATCTAGGCACATGGCTGCATGCATCAATGTACTGCAGAGCCAGAAAAAGTAGAAGGGGACTCTAATACCCAAGGGCTAGGCAAGAATAGTTGCTATGATGAGAAGCTACTACAGGATAGGGGTCAAGAGGCCTTGGCCCCTGGAAAAGTTTCTAGAGCCACACTCATCAACTCTTGGAGAAGCACCTAATGTTTCTTACATAAAATCACCATTTTGAGGTAGAAAACAGTATATTAGGTCAGTGGTATCTGGGTGAAAACCTCCAATAGACCTGCCATTTTTATTGCTTCAGATTATTCAGAAAATGAGAAGGGGGTCAGACCCCTTCTGTTATAGCTATGAAGCGCCTTATAATATGTTGTAATGTATGATACACTGTCTGCAAAATATATTAATTGATTAAATATATTAATTAATTAATTAATTAAAATAACTAATTAACTGATGAAAATACAAGAGGAACTTGCCACAAGCACTCTTGCAATAAGCTCTCCTTTGTGATCAGAAACATTTAGTCCTCAGAGATTATAAAAACACTTTTTTAATTCTTAAACTTTCCACAATGAAATCAAATCCCATAACGGTGATGTTACAAACAGAACATGAGCAAGAGCCAAGAACTAGAGCGGGGCTCAAAGTAAATGTAGCTGTGTTGGAAGTCTGACTGAGCAAACCATGTGGAAGCACTTTCAAACTCTTGATAACAGATCCCGGGAAGACAGTAAAATGTGAAAATACTTCAAAACTGTTGTCAAATATTGAGCACTTCACTCTGCCTTACACGCACAGCCTGTTGTAAACAAATAGTTGACAAGAGATTCTTTCACCCCTAATTTATGCCCAGAGCTTGTAACAAAAGAGAGGCCGCATATATTGAATTGGTGTATTTTGAAGACCCATTAGTGCCCTTTCATCATAATTTGCATCTGCAAATTATACTTTATATATCACATCAATTTCTTTTACATTTTAAAATTAGTTTCATGTACATTTAAGTTGGGTTGTACCATGTATCACATCACTAATCATAACATAATAAGCATGAAATTTTTTTAAAATACAAATCTGCAAAAAACAAAAAAGTTGAATAGTAAGTAGAAATTGTTAAAAAAAATTCAGTAAAACCTATTTTTGAAATATACCCACCCTCTGCCATGTCTACTCCCCCAAGAAAAATGTAAGCTGCTGTGTGCAGTAATGCCAAGATTGCCCCTGCTGCCCAATGTTTTAGTAAGGGTTCATACATACTCCTTTAACAATATTTCTAAACTTGTCCAAAGCCAAATTACCAAATTTCCAAAACTATGCAACAGTTTTTGCTTCCATTTTGAAGCCACACAAAAATAGAAAAACATTCTTTTCAATGCAACATCTTAACATTTTTGGTGGATTATGTCTTATATTACAGACAGTAAAATGAACAAACATATCATAAACGTTGGCACTAACTTATATCCATTTCAGGACATTTTAGAATTTTCCCAAACAAATATCAAAAACTTTTCCATAGCCAGCTTGAAAAACCTCTCTTTTTCCAAAACTTTCCAGGTACTGGAAAATTGAATTTTCAATTTCCATAACTTTTCAAAACACATACGGACCTTGTTTAGCCTAAATGGGTTGCAAAAAAGATGTTCGCATTTCTTCAAATTGCTGTTTTGAGCCTAGAAAACTATAAAATTACATCTACCAATGATAGTCTGTGCCTTACAGCATGGTTTCCTTCTAGACAACAAAACCAGTCCAATTCAAAACACGTCCTAGTAGAATATAATTTTTCAGCCTCATCCTTAGGATATTTTATGTAAAAAATACGAAGTAGATACCACCAACGGCTTGGAAACGCCGAGCAAAAAAGTGACAGGAAATTTTGGCCAAAATCACTTTCGTGACCGTAAATGGCTTTCGCATCGTAATTTTTTCCAACGAGTGAGAAAAGTCAGTGGAAAAACCAACTATTAGCTTCTATGAAACAAAGATTGCTCTGTATAGGCAAAATTATTTGAACTTTGCGTGGTTTTTTGTGATTCATAGCAATTTTTGAAAAAAATCTGTTTCAAACTATGCCTCGTTCCAGTCTGTTGCAGGAGACTTACAGAAGAACCATTACCGCGAATTCAGTACTGCGTAACAGCTGTGTGGCCGAGCAAGAAACTTTCTAATATAGGCCTAAATCTACCCACTAAGTGATTAATAGAAAGCACAAAGAGGCTTGAGAGTAGAACTGAGCCACAAAATTTCTAAATTACCTCTGCTATGGCGTAACAACACAATACTGAGGAAAATGTCCTGAGTAGTGCCAATATGATTGCACCCTCCCTGTCATGTTTCAAACATCGATTCATGGGCTCAATGAGGATTAGCAAACAATGATGACTAGTAAACAATATTTCGAAAAATGAGATGTAATCATAATTACGTAACTCGTAAAATAAACTCACATAATATAACATTTGATCTCCTATTCTCTAATTTTTTTAAATGTTCGGCTTACACCTAAGCTTGTCCACCTGTGCCGCCATTACTAAATATTAGTATCGCCTCGTTCTGAGAATTAATAAATAGAATCGCCTCCGCAGCTCTTATTTTAAGTTGCAGAAATGCACCTTCAAGTATAATGTTTATTTTTTGTTAAACATTGTTCAAATACTAATGATAGCTTATGTAAAATGCTAGGCAGTTACAAATTGGTTCGCTATTCTGCTTATTTGTCTAGTCTGCTAGTTTCAATGGAAAAATCTTGACATGTCTTCATAGGTCTTTATGAAAACTTTTCATAACCTACTTGGCCTGTTCAGTCTTCTACCTTGCAGACGCTTCTTTTGGTGCCAATTACCTCCGTACTTGCCCTGTGACAAGCCGTACAACTTAAGGTAGCCTATAGATAGATTTTTCTGATTGACAGAATGTAACTTAAATGGCAATCTGCTTAGCAGCATATTATGCAGAACAATTCATCACAACAAACTTTCATAGCTCCGACCTATTGCAAGATACTAAACTCGTACTGAATTCCACCATCAAAACGAGAACATTAACATTCCTTTAGAAATGTGATAGAACTATAGTATAATACGGTCTCAGTTGAAAAAGATATCCATGTGATCTAGTTTCTCTAGCAGTTTTTGTCAATATCAACCACGAGTTGATGAATAATGAGATTAAACAGTATGCAGTATTACGATTATATTCTTAAATTCTACAATTTTTTAGTAAAGAATGTTAAGGCCAAAGCACGCTCTTGTTTTCACGCCGTATATTAGAACACTAATGAAGCTTTGCTAGATTTGCGAAATCGCCTCGCGTTATATATTTTTGTGGTCATAATGCATTGTAATGCTTGGGTAATACCCGCTTAGGTATATTCATTAGTCGAGAAGGTATCGGAAACTAAATCAGAAGTTGAATAATGCGGTAGATCATTGCCGTTTAAAGACATTTATGCCAATTTCCCGTCTACATTGCTCAATGGAATTAAGTTATTTTCATGCAAGCTTTACAAATATTCCATAGTGGCGGCTGTAAAAAGATACATTAGAGAAAGTACAAAAGATACTATATTACCACCACATGTTTACAGGTACAAACTGTTACTGAGGTAATCTCCAGGGTTAAAAAATCTCCTGTCCCTGTAAACACGTGCATATCTGAGCTAACGAGCAGCCTCCATATAGTGGGCACGAAAGGAAACACGGTCAGCCGCTGTATGGAAGTCCCACTGACTACAGCTTACAACATGAAAAGCCAAGATCATTTAAAAATTCATGCTGCTTTCACATGGGCAAAATTCATATTGGAAGATTCTGTGTAAGAGGTGATTTTGTATGCATAATGATAAATACAGATATTTTGGCAAAGGGTCTGAAATACAGCTTAATACCTTCCAGGCTCAAACCAGAAAAAAACCAACTTGTAAGCAATAACATTTTGTCTTATGAAAACTCTTAGCAATCAGACTTGCATTTCTAACCATAAAATTCACTCTAATTGGTTGCACAGTATTTCTAAAGTAATATTATCTATACAAAGGGTAACAATATAAACATATAATAAGAAAAATAAAGACATTTTATAATTGCAATTTATAATTTAATATCTAACACCAGCACATAAAATAGTCCGTGAGTTCAAACTTTCTGGATTACAAGAATTAACTATAAGATATCTCTCAATTTGATCCTCAAACTGGCTTGAACTTGTTATCAGATTTTACCTATAAATTAATAAATGCAGAAGAATTAAAGAGTCGCATAGAAAAGTTGAGATTTGAAACTGGAGCAAACTAAAGGAAGAATTCACTTTTTGAAGCAGAAAAACTAAAAAGTCAAGCCATTTGGTTTCATGATGTCTTCCAACTTTGGCTTCTCAATAGGCAAGAAGAAGTGAAGATCTGTCGTCAAAATAAAACAACGCCAAGGCAATAAAAATGACACTTCATCATGGAAATACTAAAAAAACTCTGCAAATTGAAGATACTACCTACGCACAAATTCTTAGCAATTAATGTATCAAAGAAATGCGAAATAAAGAAAGTGTCTTACAGCTCAGAGCATTGATTGACTATTAGGCTCAAAGAAGATCTAAGCGTATCAAGGTTGATACAAGATGGATTTTGGGCGTTAAAACCTGCTTAATACAAAAATACAATATAGTTTTGAATAGTCAAAGAAATGCCGAAGAGACTTGCGTGGGTTCCATCTATAGTTACGACCACAGAATATCACTAAGATCCGACGTTGGCAACAATCATGCGTCTATTTCTAGGGAAACGACCCGAAGACATAGTAATTATTACTTTGACATAAAGAAGAAATTTTAGAAATGACCCTCTTGATAAATTCTAGCATCTACAAAGGATGCATCTCTACGATGAATCAGAATTACGGTAGCTGAGTCAACAGCATTTGCTCATTTGCCATCTAGAGAAAGTTTTACAGTCAACGGTGTATAGCCTTACCGCTATCTTCATCATCATTTTCACTGTCTAAGCCTTCTTCATTTTCGCCATCTTTCCCCTGGTTTTAAAGTGAAAAACATTCATTAGCACAAGAGAATGAAATTTAACGTTCTCTAAGAACTAATTCAAAGAACCACAGAATGTCACATCATGCGTCAAAAACTAAACAAATAGACCTGGAAACAAGCAGGAATGAGTAATCAATCTTTGCATTACAGGTTCTAGTCACAGAAGGATGGACAACATAAATCTTGACAAATAAAAATGTTTTCCACCTGAAGTTTGTGAAAGTTACGCTGCACCTACTGCCGTAAGGTGAGATAGTAGCATGGGATCAGAACTATATAAAATGCTCCATCTTTTGAAAGACTTCAATGGCATTTGGTATTATACATAGGAAAGTAAGCAGTATTTGTTGAAATCCCCAAAAGGGTGAATAATAACTTCCTACACATTCCATACAGAAAAAAACCCGCAGCTAATAACCCTCATTTACTAAGAACTTACAACCTCAAATTGTAAAAATCAATTTCAAATAATTAGAGCCTTTTCAGCTCGATATTGTAGCTACAATAGTCGCTAAGTCCCTGGGATACTCAAAAAAATTGCGAAAACACAGAGTACTCTCAGAATTACACTATTGCGCCGTGTTCGCACCCCTTTTTCCCTATAAAAATGTTCTGTTTCCGAGACAATTGGCGTTATTTTGCACTTGAATTTTTTTCATTCCAAAATGAAATTTTTCTATAAACCAACATTGTTTAGGGGGAGGAGGGAGACGGGTGTTAAGTGCAGAACAAAAATAGCTTAAGTGTCCCAGGACTTTTGGCGACTATTGTAGGTCCATATTTTTTCTCCACTGGGAAATAAATCAGTTTGTTTGCAAATCAACCCCTTTCATGGGTGCTCCAGATAGTACATACATAGGCATGGTCACACCTATGTTTCTGACTAAAAGTAAAGGTAGTCCCGTATACTTTCGTACGTACGGGGAGTGCCTGTTAGAGAGGACACTTATGCAGAGCCATCGGCATGTGAGGTAGGGTGACCAGTTCCTTCCCTCGCCGCCTTTATCTCCCTAGTTTTGCCACCAGGTACCCATTTGCTGCTGGGTGAACAGTGAGCGAGCATTCAGTCAGGACATTGAGTCTGGCTCGAACCGTAGACCTTCCGCACGGGAGGCATGCGTTCTAACCACTATGCTACCTCGCTCATGTGTTTCTGACTACGTGACTAAATAGCTATCCTTTTAAAAGTAAAGCTGCAATAGTTGCCAAAAGTCCCTGTGACACTTACAAAAAATTATGAAAAGCCATAGCCTTTTCAGCACTTCAATCATTACACCTTTTACGCACCCCCCTTCCCCCTAAAACAATGTTGGTCTGTTCCTGAGATACTTGGCGTTATTGTGCACGACAAATTTTTTCCGCTACTCCATGTACTTCTCCCAAAAACGAACAAAGGGGGGACGAATGTTTCATCCAGATTAAAAACATGCAAAGTATCCCAGGACTTTTGGCGAGTATTGTATGTGTGGTTCACTATATTGCCATTGCATTTCAATGCTAAACTTTCAACCATCCTCTATTCTGGCGATTGCTTTGGGGCTTGTGTTAAGAACTGGCACCCTAATTATTGGAACTAACTCATCACATGAGATCATTAACAGGCTTAGTTCAAAATTCCAGGTTCTTATGTCCGGGTTTCTAATGTTTTTGTTGTTATTTTTGTTTACTATATTTTGAGTAGGCTGTTATATCTAGCTTTTCAGCTAATTAAGGCCTACTATGCATGCCGCATCCAGGACTGGGACCCCTAGTTCAACGCCCCTTCCAAAGGACGGCGGAGTGAGATGTTTTGGTCGTTCATCTGACCATATACAGCCATGCTTAACTTCAACTAAGCTAATGCAACTGGCTGGACTGCTTGGCCACTCACCCTAATAATGTGCCTAACGCATACGAAAAGCAATGTTCAAAACGCAATCACGACACCATAGCCCCACATGTAACAACAGAATAATTCAACAGAATGATTCAGTCCTATATACCATGCGATATATGAAATTACTACATTGTAAGAGCACAATAGGTAGAAGAGATTTAGCGAGCTAGTAATTAAAATTAAACTAAGCCTTGTACGGAAAGTAAAATGACAATAACTGACAAATCAGTCACACTTGAAAACTTCAAAAGCCACATCCTTGTAGAGAATTGGGAATTCAGCAAAATTTACATCATTTCGCTCAAGGTAAGTCTGGGAAATTTCTTCGAAAAAGCGCCTGCAAAGAGGTCCTATTTGATTTGTAGGTGATTAAGGTAAGGTAAATCAGTCACAATTGCTCAATCTACTACAACGACAAACTCTTCATACAGTCATTTTCTGAAAATTCATTTCCATGTTTAGAAAAATAAAGCTCAGAGCCCTGTTGTCTTCTATATATTAGAAAGGCACGAAATATGTAGAGAAGGAAGGACACGGGAATAAGATCAGTAATGGTATGGAAGTGGAGGTGTTGATTGGTGGATAAAGGAGGAAAAACTATAGAGTTCATTAAAATTGCAAAGGGTAATGGTATTTTACAACCCTGCAAGTTTCCCCGGCATTCTTCACTATTACATGGCTGAGAAATGGAGGGTGGGGGGTAGAGTTAGCCTTCCAGGATTTCCAAAAACACAAATCAAAAGAACTCAACTTACGTCTTCCGATTTTCCAGCCCAAGCATTTATTGAATCAAAAAGACTGCTGAAGCTTGAAGCCTATAATATGGATAGAGAAGAATCAGTTGGTGCTAAATTATCAAGAAATAAATTGCTGTTGAGCATCCTGTAAGTAGCAATCAAGAGATGCAGAGCTCGATACACCTGAAGGATGTGAATTTGCTTCATAAGCTTGCTAAGCAAGGTAGGTTGTTGTTCAGTATGATAATGAGCATGCAAAAAAAGCACCTTTCATGTCTGCTGAAATATAATTTCAGGAGAAAGGCACAAAAAAGCTCCTACCCTAACTCTAACTTTTGCATATCCATATTTACTACGGAGAAAGAAAACTAACTGCTTTGACTACTAATGCAATCCCAAAGAAATTACCTGAGATTGTACATTGATCCCAACAGCATTTGTGCCTTGAAATTCTGGACCATTTAATGATGCTGGGTAAGTCTCACCTTCTGCAGGCAGCCCTGATATTTGCTGGCCTACAGGGTCAACATGTAATATCATGAATAGATAAAATCCTACTCTGTTTAACAAAATTTTGCCTTTTCAATGGATAAAGGACAAGAAGTTTAATTTTCATATCCATTTGGAAAACAGAATCATTGCTGCTAAGGTACTACATAAGATACTTGTCCTGCCTGATTATAAATTTTGATGTAATAATGCTCAAATCAGTATATATATATATATATATATATATATATATATATATATATATATATATATATATAAAGTTTGGTAAGGTAAGTTATCACATTTCATGTAACTATTTATGATGAAAAACACTTGCTTCAGGATTTGAACCTAGTTATGCATTCAGCAGCTTACCCTGAGGTGATGTTGAGTGTGATCCTGAACCTGCAGTCCCTGCTACAGCTGTAGATGATCCAGANATGATGTTGAACCATGCTGGGATTTCGCTGCATATAGACTGGCTTCCTCCTGAGCCTTACCAATATTTTTCTTATAGCGAATACGCTTGTTGCCAAACCAGTTTGAAACCTGAATAGAAGATGTTGAATACTGCATATGCATAGCCAAATGGATCTTTACTAAAAACTCTAGAATATTACTAATTAAATCAGATGAAGATGAAATGAAATGACCATTACATGTACCATACATGCTTTTTTATAAGAAACAAACTCATTGTCTTCAGCCTGGATGTTGCTTAATATTTCATCAAATCCAGCCTTACATATTTCTTAAATTTAAAGACTTCTAATGATATTAACAACCCAAATTAGGCAATTGTGATGCAAGAAAAAGGATGCTCAGGTTTTGTGAGGCAAGCCATGGATATTCATTTTATTTTCTTGCTAGGAGGATAAAAAATTTACTAGTAAAAACAGTTTTTGCAAGTCATTGCTTGAAACACAGCCTGTCTATGTTTCTTAATTTTTGCCTAATTTCAGTGTCATGTTTCTTATAGACATGTTTCCTATAAAAAAATGTGTACCTGTGGGACAGTAATATTACATTTCCTTGATAGTTCTTCCTTTGCTTCTTCACTTGGGTATGGATTACTCAAATGTGAGTAAAAGTACTCATTCAATATCTCTGTCGCTTGTTTGCTAAAGTTTCTTCTCTTACGTCTTAAATAAAGAAAAACAAATATCAGAATCAGTTACCTTATTTTGGACAAGTAAAGTAGAATTTATCTTTCAAATAAACTGATTAGGAAAGGCAAACAGAGTACATCTAATGAATAATTTATTTGAATATGAGAACAGTAAAGAACAATTTACATAATTAAGCTATGGTTTCTATGAATGATAATTGATTAGATGGGCAATGAGTAGACCGTCCTAGACTCCAAGAGAAGAAAAAGACT
>OLMO02000238.1:7978338-8027407 GCA_900291935.2 Cassiopea xamachana | reverse complement strand
GTGTGTGTGTATATATTTATATAAATGCATAGATGTATACCTATTGATGACTAAAGAATAGCAGAATTAGGCTCTGTGTACTGCTGAGTATTTTACCTAATAAAGAATTTAATTTAATTTCTTGTCTTATAGGTATTGCAAAAGGAAGCACCTTGGCCATCAGCACAAACGGAATTACTTATGATCAATGCCTACAAGGTGAGTTTTGTTATTTTTGGTTTTAGACGATTTCGCTCTCGAGTGCTTAAGAAGCAAAACGTAATTAAATTATGACACAATTAGCCATTGGAGTTAATTTCTAACCGTCTTCTCGACTTTGAAAGTTGGCTTCAGCATATTTTGTATTGTACACATACTGCAAACGCTAGTTTTTAAATTTTCAAATTTTTGTATGAAAGGGAAGGTGTATGAATAAGATAAAAGTTCTTGGCCTTTACCATAGGCCTTGAAAAAGGCAGTAGTTTTAATTACAGAATGAAATCAGTTTTTGACGTTTAAAAGTTCTAGCTACATCCACAATTGGAGATTTATTTTCATATTGGACATGAAAACGCTTCTCATGAAGATAATTGGAAAACATGATATATAGACATGCATTGGCAGAGTACTAAGCAGAAACACCAAAATAGTCGTTGTTTATTCACGCACTTGTTTTCCCTGACCTTTGTTCTTGTTGAGCAATTAAAATGGCTACTGATCAATTGTTAAACATGTTTTAGGCCATCTCTGGGGTATTTAATTAGCCTGCTTGATAAAAGATACCCGGTGCTTTCAAGTTTACTGGCAAGAGTTCATGAGAAGAGATAAGAAATAGGTTGGATACGTCTCGCAAGCATGCAAGCATGGCCTAGTCATTGCCTCTAGTTATTTATTTTTAACCATTTCTTGTAGGTACCTTTGATTTTGTTGCCTGCCAGTGAAAAGCACACACACCCAATAAGGAATACCTTTTTTGTTTTACATATAACTATTTATAATTGGTTTGTTTACAAGAATGCTCATTATTCCCAATAGTACAACATTGCATGCGACTTATATTTATTACTTTTTGTGAGCGCTATTGAAACTGGATTTTCTGTGCAGCATGTACAGAATTACATTCAAGGGGGTAGGGTAGTCTCTAGGTGGGAATGAATGGAAAATTATGTAACTATCGTTATATTTGACATGTGCCCATCATTGCGCTAGTGAACTATGGTATTATAGTACTAAGTGTGTAGTACAAATTGCGTTATGTACGTAGGTCTTTTGCCAATATCATACACCATCGCGGAATGTTTTACCTCAGATTTGAGTAGCAAAATTTAAATGTACAATCTTAACTTACTTGGAATTGCCAAACAGCGTATACATTTTACTTATAACGATGGAATTTCAGCATGTGTACCACACACATGACAGTTTTTTTTCATTCCTCTCAAATTGTTGTTTGTCGTGGTTCTCATATTCTGAATCTGAATGATAGCATTGCAACTAATTCTATTTTTAAGAGAGATAGTGGAGGTCACAAAAGTAGACCGTTTATAGAGTCGATCCACAATGGAGAATGCTTAAATAAATTATGGCAACATACACATTAACATAGATTTGCAATTATCAACAAAATACAGCTAGAGTTCTTCGCTCGCAGAAGTAATTGCTTTGGAGCCTGTCATTTAGTCGTTTTTATCGAGTCTGTCATTCGATTAGGTTTCTTCAGGTCAGTTTATACTTTGTAATCGCATGACCAGAATGTTTTCGACCATGAATGGGTTTAGCGTTAAAGTTATCGCGTTTTTATTGCATTTTAGTAAGACTTTTGGCTTTCTTTCTTCACAGACACCTGCAGATAAACTTCGCTGCATTCACCGCTGTTGTATCGCTATTATGAACCTGTTGAGTATGGCAACGCCAAGCCACACGTCTGGAGCAGATGAATTCGTACCTGTGCTTGTTTACGTTTTAATTCGTGCCAACCCGCCCCATTTGCTGTCCACTAAACAATATATCAACAATTTTATTGACGAGCGACTCAGTGGCGAAGAGATGTATTGCTGGACACAGTTTTCAGCCGCAGTTGAGTTTGTAAAAAGCTTACGATAATAGTTTCAGATGTACCTAAAGACCCTCTCGTAACAAGCTTACTTCCCATGAAGTGCCTTCATCCAGCAGCTGACCTTAATATGAACAGTGCAATGTATAGTGAAAAAACATCGCAGAACTGTCCATATCATAATCGAAAAACCCATGGACAGCAGGGACGAAACTTAAGGGGGCTGTGGATGTGAGTTATCTCCCCAACCTTGAACATTTACAATTTCACAGGGCAAAAACGGCAGTACAGTGTATTTTGCAGGGCAACTTACTGGACCCAGTTTTACGGACTGAGCATAAATTGGCCATTTGACCAATCATTGTTACTAAAAAAACAGGTCACAGAAAACACTGTAGCCAACTCGCTCATTGTAGATCTCATTTTTGCAGGGCAAAGCCTCTGACACCCCCCTGCCCAAGAATTATACTGAAGTTACACCCCTGGTAGACAGTTAGGTATCTATCACTATGAATATTGACTTGGGAGAATGTGATGTTACTAGAGTATTTTAATGAAAATTGGTAAATAACCGGTCAAAAAGGAGAACTAGCAAAATAATGAAGGAGCATAGAAATAGTGTCAAATGAGATAAATTAGTATCTCTTAAGTAAATGATAATTGAAAATTTGAACACATAAATTGAAAGATAAAACATTATACAAATGGCAAATGCAGCTTGATTTAATACTTTTTCTATTCAAGTAGTCATACTCGACATTAAAGATCTTCTCAAGTGTATCCATAAATTTAATTTCTTAATGTTAAGTGTCATGATAGTATTTTCTCTCATATTTATAGAAATTATTTTTTGCAATCATTCTGAATTTATATGAAAGTATGTGCTTCCAAATTTCTATTTTTGCATTAATTGTTAATACAGATGTATAGATTTTTTCACGACTTTCCAAACATTTCAGTTCACAATTAACTCACTGCATATAATGAAAGTTTCCAACAAATTACTTTAACGTCTTGCTACTTTATGAGTGTTTAATCGCCTTAGGGCAATTAGGCACTCATAAAGTAGCAAGAAGTTTAATACCACAACTTGTATGGTCTTCACTCTCTATGAAAAATGGTGTGTTAGCTCTGGTATGTAATAACTATACCCATAAATAAAGACATAGTATATGACTGTGGACCATAGATTTGTATGTTAATGGGCCACAGGTTCAAATACCTGCTTATATAATGTCAGTAAATATCCTTCACTAGTATGATGAATTGTTTTGGATTGAATAATGACAGTCTGTAAAGCATTTGTGCCTAAAATTGTATCAATGAAATAGTTGGTTTTCACTAAAGTGGATGGGTACAAGCAGACCTATTGAGGCATTTTGGGCCATTCAAGAAGATTCTAACTTCTTGCTTCAGGCAAAAACAGGCCTGTAAAAAACAGCATTCAATATGCAATAATTGTAAGATAATTGAAGTTGTTGGTTTAGCAGGAGCATTATCAGGAACAAAGATTCCTACCAATAGCCATGAAGTCACACTTGTAGAAAATGCTTTAAGAGAGTATAAGACTACTCTCACCTTACAGACCTCCACCTTGGCCCTTCCTGATTGTGTTAACACTGTATTCAGCATTTTTTTGCTAAACTAGCACCCTGTAACATTGTTGTCTAATAAAAGAATTGATAGCATTTTTTGCTTATCTCATAACCTGATCTTGAATCTAGCATTGTATTCAATGTTGCAATGCAATGCTGTCCTGCCAGTGTGATAAATAAGCCACATGAATTTTCTTGCCAGTTGTTTGAAAACTACTTTCAGTAATTTTGCCAATTACTAGCAAGCCATAAAATGTAAACACACAAGGACCTCAAAACAATTTGTTACATGGATGACATTATTTAACAATGTGAAACCACAAAAGGTTTCCAGAGGTTGCACACCAAAAATGATCAAATTTGAATTAAAGATTTGGCATAGTTGATATACATTTACTACCATATATTCTACATACAATCCTTTACAATTATAATACCTCACATGATTATTAGAACTTGAAGCTTGCAGGGCTAACTCAGAAGGTGTGCAGCTGCTATAAGGACTACCTACTGAAGTCTAAATGAGAATACTGTTAAGTTGGTACTTTCATTAACAGTGCACACCTAATGATAAAAGCCATTTCCATTGGCTTGATGTCCATCTTGGGTTTGAGCAATTGATGCTATGTATCTAAAAAATTTAATATACATATGACCTTTTTCATGGTGCAGTAGGTAAAGAAGTGGGCCTAACCAGAAAATATAAGCCTGCATAAAGCAATCCTAAAAGTCAGGTCAAACATAAGTAGAGACGACTAATTCTTTTTTCAAATTCTACAAATACATATATAATTGGATAGGGAAAGGAAAATTTAAGGACATTCAAAGGAACTACTATCAGTGGTTCTTTTAAAGTGTTTAGCATCATGAATATATTGTATGGTCGAAGCTAAAATTCTGTGAAAAATCAGTCATACATATATGCTTTACACAAAGTCTCAGGCAAGAAGGAACAGACATAAAACGATAATCTTCAACAACTATTCTCCCTATTTTTGATGCATACTAGCTTCAACTACACTTGATGTTTTCTAGCATTTTGCATTATGTATTATCAAAATATAGAAATTCCTCTCTCCTCAATAATAGCTTATGCTAAAGTCACATGAATCAACCCTAGGCCTTTGCGTTTAAGTCTTGAGTCCCCTTACATTCTTCTTTCCTCCCTACTATGTCTGATTACCAGAATGAAATATGGCTAACACAACAATATGATTCATTTAGGCGCCCCAAAAACTACTATTACCACCAAAATAAATAGCTTACTTACCCCTTATTTTTGATGACCCCACGACACTTCACAACAACAGAGTATCGCACTACCCATCTTGTTGACCAACCCTTTACCTCTTCCTCAGCATAAGTTCCAAGCACTCTTTCAACATTTTCATCTGGGAAAAGAGCTAAATAACGGAAAAAGAAAAAGTTATAAGCACAATCTTCAAAGGCAATCCAATGCCTTGGAAAGTTTTGCATGTTTGCTTTCACACTTTGGTTAATGTATTCCACTTTAACTGCCCTCATCATACCCTACATCACAACATACATTCCTCAGTCATTCTAGTTGTTATAAGCACAACTCAGATACTATACCCTACAATTTTCATTCTTGCAAAGATAAAATTGAATATTAAGTTGTCTACAAAACATAACAACTGAACACAAAAAGGAAAAGAACATCTTCACAACTTACTTGGGGGGTCTCCATGTGTGTGAAGAAGAATATCTTCTTGCTTAGCAAATTCCACCAGGTTCTGTTGAAATGATATAAAAAATATCATTAAAAATATTTCTCTTCTTCAAAATTAATGCATCATTTGCTACTTAATAGAATTCAAAAGAGTTCAGCATAGAGTTATGCAAATATCACAAAAAATTATATTCATACAGTTGGAAGGTATCAGTTTATCAAATGTTCGCTGATACACAAAGTACAATTAATACATACTTGAGGCATATGACAGCAAGAGGTTAAGTTTACTTGATTTACTTCTGGCTTGATCTAGAAGGGGATAAGCAGATTTATAAAGACAACAGGGGGCTCAAAGTACAACAGGGAGGCACTAATTAAGGGGTATGAAATCCATATCAATATGTTTTGAAATATACTGCACTGTGTAATATATTCAATGACTTGCAGAGGTCTTTAGGTTAGCTAGAAAGTTTGCCGTGGGGCAAAATCTGTTTTAGTGGAGAGGGGTGAGGGTGATTGCCAGCATAATACAAAAAAGTCTGCATTAGACTAACCTGGAGGGTACAGTACCAGGTGGGAGATATGACAGACCAAAGGAAAGCTAGGAAAATTATAAAAATAAATGGATGGTGCTGCCTCTTATTCAGACCCCAGGACTGGAGGGGTGGGGGTGGCTGGAGTGAGGCTGTCAGAATGGTTTTGATGTCCCAAGCCCTAAGTGTATACAATGAAAAGAATTGAAAAAATTTAGATTCACTCAAGTAGCGAGTGTGTGTGATGAGCACAAATGGTTTGAAAAAGCAATGTGTTATTCAAAGTCTGCTTGCCTTAGCCCAGGAAAGCAGTTCTTTCAATTTTCCTGCATCAAGATCACAGACAGCCAAATGGGAAACAATATTATCCTCATGAAGCTTTTCCATTTCCTACAAGAAATTAAAAAGATTTAAATCTTAAAAGATGCCATGGTAGTTGAGTCTGAAATGAAGAAGTTTTATAAAATAAGCTTAGAATGAAAGGAAATAAGAGAAAGCTTCTTGCCATGCTGAATAATTGATCTATTTCTAAAAAATGCACTGGGTCCATATTAACAAAAAAAAACAAAAAATAACTCAAAGAAAGAGAAAAATTTTGTTAAAATTATGACTGATAACACCATCCATCCTCAGTTTCAGATGCTTGGCAAATGAAAAGTATCAGATGATTAACTATGACCTATATTTAAAATATATATTACCCTCCAAAATGGCTTCGCCACTTCAGCAAATGTTAATGTTGAATCCTCAGGAATTGCAGGGAATGCAAGAAAAACAACATCAAAGGAATTGATACCCAATTCAGCAAGAGCTGCAATGAAATTGGGAAATAATGTGCAGTTGACAACACAAGCTTAAAAAATGCAAAGCTGTGAGAAATCTAAAGTTGCAATGCATTTTTATTTGACTTCCCTTTTCACAATTTTTAGAGCTTAGAAGGTGTCTCTGAGATGGTGTGTCTGATATGAACATCACCTATAGATAACTAAAGAAACTTGGGATGAAATGGACTGACCTCTGGAATGTCCTCTTCCTCCTTCCTGGATTCCTAAAACCTGTCTTCCTTTAAAAAACTAATACAAACACTTTCAAAAAAACTTCCTTCTCTACTTAGCTTCACTCTCTCTATTATTGTTGAGGGCCTTCCCCTATACTACATACTAAAAGAAAGAGAAGCAGATGTAAGGATCTGTGGTTTAGATCATGTCCATGAGTTCAAGCCTAGCTGTAAGCAAAAGGCTTTAGAAATCTCTCCATCTCTTACATATGCAACAAAGGAAATATTTACCAGTGGCTGTGGGGGGGATGGGGGAGAAATCTCCATTATTTTGTTAAATGGAGAGATAATCCTCACTTATCAATTTCATTAGTAAATTTCCCATAGAGTACCACCACTCAAAAATGCCAAAGCATGCCCCCATATTTACTATTCACAGAATATATTACTTCTTAATGTGCAAGCACAAATATATGAAAATTCAAAGAACATTCCATCAACATTATAATAACAGTATTTACTTTCCAAAACTGCTTCTTTCAATTGATGGTGATCCATTTCATGTGCAAAAACTTTTCCTACAAAAAAACATTCTTCAGATCTTCCACATCAAGTTTAAAGAGCAATAAAAGAGCACTATAAGATACATCCTAGCACTACCTGCCCAGAAAGAGTAGCAAGTGGGATAATACAGAGTGGAGGTGAGCCATGACAAAAAATTTTCCCAGTCAACATAGCACTGCATGATAGTTGGATAGATGATTTCCAATAACATTTCCATAAAAGTTTGCAAAAAATCATGCAGAAACTTGATCATAGCAATTCTGTACATATTAGACTGGAAACCTAATAATGGACAAGAGCAGGGGTTACCAGCCTTTGTGGATAAAAAGCCATATTTTACATAACACAGTTTTGCTAGGGGGCTGCTATGGCAAATATGAAACTGCAGGGAACAAAAATTGCAAATTCTAAAGCAAACATTAGCACTTTGTCAAAACAACATGTTACTTTAAAAATATATACACTTCTCCACAAGCACTGAGGCCAGATGCAGTGATAGCCAGGGCTTAATCTGGCCCCAAGGCCAGGGTTTGGTGACCCTTGGACTAGAGTAATATTGAACTATATATAGCAAGCCATGATTTGTAGTTTATAGTTTCTGATTGAGATACAGTTCAACTGGAAAGCAAAAAACCATTCTACTGTATGAGAAAAGTGGGTAAGGGTTGGTTGTGGTTCTCAAAGTTGCTTTTCCCAAATACTGCACATTGGGTCTCTATACTGCCTTCACTCCTTGATGAAATCACTCTGATATTGACTCATTTCAAATGAAATCACCAGAGAAATAGCTGTATAATATTTCCCATACTTCTGATGGTTGTGCAATAAAAAATCATTAATGAACACCAATCTACACCATATAGTTGAAAGATAGCAAGCATCTTACCAGTAACTTTCATAAGTGGCCTCTCAGCTTCAGTGACTGATTCAATACTTGCTGAATTCTTGCAAACAATTTTTTGCTTTCCCTGCAGCAAAGTGAATGATCATACTAGCTTTATATCATGTCGTGTTTGGGATCCAAAGATATAATGGCAGTACATTTAATACTATATGTACATAACCTAAATATGTATCTACCTAGATCAGGGATGTAGACATAGGTTGGTGCAGTGGGGGTACTGTACCCCTCCAGCATTTAGCTTCCTGGCAAAATTTCAGTACATCAACATTGCTAGTCGACATTGTATTACTGATAAACTTGAAGTCCTCTCTGTTAGCAAATTGGGATAGAGGGAAGTCTCTTCATTAGGAACTTGGGGTTGTGCACCCCATTAATAATTTCCCTTGGCTATGCCTCTGACCAAGCTGCTCATTAGCCTAAATTTTATCAAGCCAAATATTTATCTTTTACACCAGAGGACAAGGCAATTCTGAAAACAGCACAAAATCATATCATATACATTATATATTTAACACAGGTTGTACAGATTCTAATTTAATGTGGAGACATTCCAAAACCTGCTGCTTCCACTTCATAATTTATTATAAAGCTATGTCTAGCTCAACCCTTGAGCTTGAGGATTCTAGTGGCAAAATACACCTTGAAAGTGTAATTATACATGTTGCATAAATAATGATGCAGGACAATTATGAATGGCATTGCCAACCACCCTCGCCAACAGCATTATTTGACTTTACATGATAAAATAAGATTTTTGACAATCTAAACTGATGATACACAGGCATGCCAGAACAGTAGTGGGGCAAGGGAGGCCAACAAGAGCAAAAGGACACTGACTAGCATAGGCACCTCTTTGGGACACAAGGCACCTCTTTGAGACATTTTTGTTCCATCCTTAATCATGGCCTATACTTCACAGATTTATACAAATAATTTTCTCTTCCAGTCATATATTGGTTACTTCTATAGCTTATTTGATCTCTTTTGTATCATGTCAATTACTAGAAAGGGATTCTATAATATTTCAAGGACACTTTTGCTCCCCTTGCTCCCCCAAATGAAAGGCAGGAGGGGCGCTTGCTTCCCTCTGCCCCCCTCTCCAGTGTGCCTGATGATACAGGCAGGTTTTGCCTTTTCATGACATTTCCTCCAGCTACATGCTTAGGCTAGTTATTACGAAGTAACGTATTTTTACTCACCTGGTATGGAACTTTCACACAACATTTTTGCTTTTCGGCAAACTGCAACGATTTTATAAGGCTTTCCTGAAGCTAAAATTGAGGTACAAAAATGAGCACTCATAGGCAACAATGTTTTCACAGAATTCAACTCATCGACATTCCAGGGACAGTTACGTTTAGGCATGCATGGAACGAAAAAGTAAATAGCTGTGATATCATTTTCTATGCTAGCTTGTTCACCTATAGGTCACAACATTAGAACATGTCACACAATAATTTCAATTCAGCTCATTTCATTCCAAATCTCAAAAGTAGAATTATCAGCAATTCCAGTATTTTTATGTCTATTATTTAGGCTATGTAAAAAAAACTTGAATTCTTCGCTATTGTGCTTGACGCTTCTGCTTTTTAGAGTAATTAACAAGCACACGGATTCCGTTCAACATTAAATATATATGTATACGTGTATGTTTAAAATCTAAAATGCATGATTAACATGATTAACAGTACTAGACTTACATTTCCAGCGGAGCTCTTGCTGAGTGCTGCTATGCTCTTTTGCAGCCAAGTAGTTAGCTAAAACTATAATCCTATTTGATAGTGAGACCAAAAGTTTCCTATTTGGCCTTATCTATAATGAGTATATCCATGTGACACCCAAAAGCCTATTCATTTCATCATACTTTTGGGGCCATTCCTGGAGAAAAGGGCCAGCCCACTTTCCTACAACGACCTGTGGCCTAAGACAAATAATGTACAAAGAGCAAACAGCTTTCTGACAAAATGAATATCATTTATTTTAACATTAATTTAGATGAAATGGTATTCGATTAGAAAGGCAAGTTGAACTCTTCATATACAAACCTCTGTAGCAGGGTTCTGGGTGGACCTGCGTTTCAAACTACTCCAGTGCGATATGTTGCCAGTGTGTACTTCGAATCTATCAACATCTTTGAAGAAGAGATTTTCGTCGCAACACCCATTTCCGATACTTGTGCCATTGGTGGTATGCATTACAACGTCTGTAGGTCCCATAACTTCCATCTCGTATTAGGAAATGCGAATTTTTTTGAGGATGTAAACAACGTGACGTTCTTAGAGCCACTTGCCCCTCAATTGCAGATTTGCAGAGTAACAAGACCAGCCAATCAGTCTGAAGATAATCAACATCAGCTCAGAATCAGCCAATCAGGAAGTGCATTCCATTATTTGCACGCGAAACATGAATAGGCAGTAATTAAATATTTATACCTGATGATACTCGTGCACAGAATCACCGAGCTTCAGTCGACAAGGTGAGAAGAGAGCTAAGGTGACATTCAAGTCCCTGTCATGAAATATATACTGTTCGCAGTAAATCAAAAGCCCTAGTGATTCATAGTTATCAGACCATGATCAGACTGACTCGCCATGACGATGCAACTTTCTCAGAAAAATATCCAGTCACTTCTCTAAATACTTCAAATTATTTAGCTGATTGAAATCGAACAAGAAAGCCGGACTAAATATTAAGAAAAGCCATTAATCATATTTGCCGTGCCAAATTCAAAGGAAAACCATTTATTAGAAAATCATTTACCGTGATGCTATTTTTTTGGAGAGTAATGGGCTAGCTTGCCAACTAAGTTAGATAATGGAGGATGTTAGGTGGACCAATGCAACAAAAAATTGAATGGAAAAGCTTAGCTGCAATGAATAAAATGGATCGTAGCACCATTTCTAACATTCTGGATAAATTATAGGACTCAACTTATTTAGCATTACAAATCTTTGTGAGATTATGAAAGAGCGAAACCAACAAACAATATTCGAAAAGATGAAATAATATTGGATCATAATTTCCGATATGTTTCCACTCTTTATAAAAATAAAGTTTATAAGAATATTAAGGGTCAGAATCGCTTAAATTTAAGAATACTTCAAGAATAATGCAAGGCTCGGTTTCATAAAGACTTGGAATTTTGTATACACGGTTTTTTTATAAGAAAACCGTCATTTTGCCTGAGATTCAATTTACTTAACTTTTCTCCAGATTGAGCCTGAGATTTTCTTAAAATTTTCTTAACTTTTACTAAAATACGCTGGCTAAAATGGTTTACACTTTCGTTATTAATATGGTATACTTGAACTTCAATTCCTTATTTAACATATTGAATGCAACGACGAAATATCGATTTTTTGGCCAATAAAAACACTAAATTTAGGAAATTGAGCCTTGTGACTTTCTTAAGATTTCGACCATTTGAGCCTCATTTTCTTGTAAACTTTTTTCTTATAAAAAAATGTGTATTCGAGTTGTATACTACTTATAGATTAACTTTTGTACTATTGATACAATATCTATAGTTCTGTTCACCTGCATTTTGCTAAATGATGAAGTGAGACATTGGCAATGATCTGACTTCATTCCTCTGATTTTTAGGTAAGGATAAACTTTAGCTGCTTAAGAATATTTTAAGAATAATCTAAGGGTCAAAAGCAAAAAATTTAAGAAAATTGAGGCTCAGCAAAAAATAAGCATTCTTAACAAAATTGTTTATCGATAGCTTTTCTGAATACTTTTCATGACTAGTACAGCGAGCATTAAAGAGTACTAGGCCAGGTGCCTACTCTGATAGCATATCTGCTCTTTCGGATCCAATGACTTGCCTTATAATGGCCTAGCTGGCAAATAGACAAACACGAAAGATGATTCTGCATTTCTAAACCGGGCTTTACGGATGGGAAGAACAGCCAACTGTTATACGGAGAGCCGAATGAACTTTAAAGAAAAAATTTATATTGATAACGTCACATACTTCAAGAAAACATTTATATTGGTAACGTCGCATCATCAAAATTTCAAAAGTTTCTGAATTAACTATCAACTAACGGCAGTTATATTTCAAAATTGCATGTTTTGAAGCAAAAGATTTAGCAAAGCTAATATCATAAAACAACAACAACAACCATCATGAACATGATCGCCATTATTCAATTATTTTTCAGCATATATCGTACTCAAACGCATCTCCTTATATCAACAGTCGTACAATACACTTACAAACACAACTAATCTCTACTGAGATGACAAAACCTGTGAAAATGCTATGAAAATTGAACAAAACAACCGCAATATCGGTATAATTAACTTTGAGTATAATGAAACCAGTAGACTTTGCTATTGTGGTAAACAAGAAAACTGATATTTCGAGGAGTTTTCAAAACCTGTTTCATGTATAATTCAAGATATGTAACGCAATACAGTTCGGTAAGGTTGGTGATTTAAATTCCAATGACCGGGGGAAGCATATAGAAACATTGGCTGGGGAGTGTACTGGCCTGGACCGCGTGTCTTTGGCACATGATATGATAGGTGATGCTATACATTACTGTTATGCGCTAACTTCATGTACACAGGTTGCTATTTCAGTAAATTTCAAAAGTTCTGTAACATCCTAAACGTAAAATTGAATCCAATGTGAATGTAATGGAATTAAGTAAAAACGATCAGTCTTCGGTTGTTTGTCATTCAGCGATCACTCTTCTTCATTATGTCGTCCAAAGTCGACATCTGTAACTTTTATTTTTGCTCTTCTAATCTTTAGTGTTTTATCAACAGTACACAAGTGAATTCCTGCAGTATCAGCTTCAGGCTAATAAGGAGTCTGCTTCCATAAACTGGAAGCAATTTTGCGGGATGCAATTAAGAATGCCAAGTCAGAGAAATTCTGTCTCCAGTGACGTCATAAAATACAAACCACCCTTCTGAAGTAAAGCTATTGGGTTTGATCATCAAGATACAGGCTCAATAATTGTAACTAATTAATTTTCTGCTTCGAACATTTTCACAATTCAGGTTAAAAGGATTTCTGGCCAACATCACATAGAAGCAACAATTCTAATCTGTAAACGTCTTAATATTACTCTGCGGAAAATACACATTAAAGAATCTTTAACCTGCAACTACAAGCTATCCAATATCATAGCTCTCAATTAAAAGTTCATTCATCCATTCACTCACTCACTCACTCACTCACTCACTCACTCATTCACTCACTCACTCACTCACTCACCTATCTACTCATTTACCTAACGCTCAATCAATTACCTACTCGTTCACTTAGAAACCAAGAAACAAGTGGTGTGCAGCAATAATACGTATGAAAAAGGTGAGCATATTATTTTTCAGGGATACAAAGAGGTTAAAAAGCGATGTAAATACAGCCGAAATCATGCTATTTACTCTTAAACGTGGGTGTTCTTCGGGGCACAACTTACAGGCCAAGCTACAATCTGGCAGGACATCCCTATGAGGAATATGCCATCTGATAACTTGAGACTTAATAGGATTGCAAAGATAACACTCTGACAAGCCGAGCAAAATCAGGTTGTTTCTTCTAGCTCTCTCATATACTTGAAGCAACCGACTATGTATCCAAACTCCATTTAATATATTACAGCTTTAAACAGTTTTGTTTAGTAAATCTTTCTAGCCAAAATGATATGAGCCCAATTGCTCAGTTTCTTTCTGGAATCGCACTGGGTGTACAACTAACCCCTCTTACATTAACACTAATCTATGAGTTGAATAAATGCTATAGCAATTCATAATTACTCGATTCGTTTGAAGCCTCAGTTATCTTCTTTGAGGATTTCTTTCTCTTACCGTCCTTTGATTTATGTTTCTTCTTCCTATCTCCCTGCTCTTCACTATCAGCTTTTACCCGCTCTGAAGCTTTCTTCTTTTTCTTTCTTTTCTCTTCATCCCCCTGCAAAACAAATGATTGACGAACTACAAATAATGGCGTGCTTGATTTGGGTATCTAAGACTGGCTGTTTCATGTTAGCTGAAAAATAATCAAATAAATGATGGCTATTTTCAACGGCAGCATCATACCATCTAAAGTGTGCTAGACAAGCTGTTTCATGTTATCTTGAAAATTACCAAATAAAAGATGGACTTCAAAAAATTACTACAAGAAACACCAAGAAAAAACCAGGAAGGCCTAAACATGAAGGCTAATGTATCTTAGGCTGTTAAAAAAACTCATAAGTAACAGCATATCTCAAAGTGTGTAAGGACACCTGCATTAAATATTAGAAAAACTGAAAAAGAGATAGGGTAGGAAGACGCCATGAAATACTAAAGAAAAACTAGAAAAATTCTGCTTCAATCAAGACTATAAGCAGGTCTATAATCACTACAACCTATAAAACAATGATAAGGAGAAGCAAAATGCTACAAAATTAAATAAGATTTACTGCATCCATTCATGTGTTTAAACAAATACAAAAAATATTCAAATCTTTAGAAACAAGAAATTCAACGAGAACAATCCCTCGATACTACAAATATTCAGCACTTTTAAAACGGACAAATAGTAAAGGGTTATAATTATGATGACCAGAAATTAACTTTTATGATTAGAAAAACTGACCTTATTTTTTGGTGATTTTAACATTATTTTGACGTAACGAAATCACCTAAGTTTGTAGTATGTGAAACCAATTTGATTAGTAAGCTATACTATACAATTTTATTAACATAAATTTCGACACTAAACTTAAGTCATCGAAGAAAAACAGCTAAATAAAAATGTTAAATACTGGAAAAATAAGAAAGATGCAAAATAGAATTCACACGGAAACTGGATAATATAAGAGAACAGTTTTGTGATAGTGGAAAATCAAGACATATAAGGAAGGGAGATAGAGGTACCAAACAGGTAAACAACTATGACCAGGACCCTGACAAAGGACAAAAGGAATGTAAACTACAGTAGAAGCCTGCATAAAAGAACTTGCTTTTCTGTGAAACTTGAGGTTAAAATTTCATTGCTTGAACCCTCTAAATAAGAACAGTAAAGAGGCTGAAATGGGGATGCTTCTTGTAAAACGGATTTCATGCTGTTGATTTAAAAGTTCATGAGTAGAAGTTTTAATAAGCTGTCCACGTTTTTCAAGTTGCACAACATATGACAAGATCATTATACAAGAATTCTGAACTCAAAGTGTTCTCAAGGATCATCAAGAATTCTTGTGCTGAAAACAATGCAAATGCATGCAAAGCATGTGCTGTATTTAAGAACCTTGTTTAGAACCTTACAGGCTGGAATTGAAAATACCAATCCAATGATTAAGAACCTATCCAGGCTGCTCAGGAAAAACTCAGGTTCTTTTATGTAGCTTTCTACCGTACAGCGAGGAAATTGACAATAAAAAAACTAAAGGAATAGGTACTGTTGGAAGCTCGGAGAAGACCGATCTTTGAGAATAATAAAGGTCTTATCTTTGAGAATAAGAAAGACCCTATCTTTGATAAAGAGCTTAATGAAGGAGTAGTGCATGTCAGTGAATAGCACTGGATATTCACATGGTAGCATTTTTCTATTGAAATCCGATGGTCTATTCATAATTGAGTGGAGCTTTGATGACAATTGATTTATCACTTAGACTTTTGACTCTATAGACCAAAAACTGCCAACATGTAACTATATGTAAATTTGTATTGGTAATTTTGGCTTTATTGATCCAAAAACTTGATTTTGACTTTATTATGACCTATAAACCTCATCCAATTAGTTTTGTAATCTGGGCAAAGGGTTTTTCTCAGCATTTTAGATCTCCCAAAGACCGTAAAAAACTCTTGACTTTATTGACTTGTGGTCGCCCTAATTCTACCCTGCAATTCTTGTCCATTAAATTTTAACAGGCTGCAAAAATTTTATCGAAAAAATGATAAGCGTAAATAATAAGAGCCTGTCTAAAGAGCAACCTGATGTCTATGAAAAATATTTCCAGTCTGCGTTTAGGGACGCGACTTCAGCATATTTTGGGGGTGTCAGGGGGGTGTCAGTGGTTTGCCCTTCGAAAATTTTGTCCGTGAAATATATTTTCTTTTTCGTAACAGTAGTTCATCAAATGGTCTTGGATGCAGTAAGCTGCCCTGCAGAAGTACATGGTACTCCTGTTTTTGTCTTGCGAAATGACAATTTTCAAGGTTGGGGGGTGGCTCACCCGCATACCCCCTTAAGCTTTGTCCCTGTCTGCATTAAGTCATATCCTATCAACCTACTGGCTTCTTCTCCTTCTTCTTCTTTGGTTTCTTTGTCTCACTTTCCTCACTTCCTAAAAATGAATATAGGTCAATTAAAACCCTTCCATTCACTAAAGGTCAAGCATGAAAACTAATAGGATGTAACTTTTACAGTATCAATGTTCCGTATAAGGTGCCAATATCTGTGGCTGCCGAATAGGCTAGAGAAAGCTATCAAATGTAAGATCTTATGATACAGTAGAAGGATCAAAACCACTCTTTACTATACACTGCCAGGCACTATGCAGTATAGAAATACAAATAAATTGCATTCGCTAAAGTTCAGATGTAAGATAATGGACAGTTTTCTAACATAGTAAGAAAAAATTCAAAAGCAAAGACCACCATAATATGCCAACAAAGAGCTAAGGGTGAAAGCTCTTGTGCTACCCTTAAAATACATAGATATGACCTAGTCTGGCATGGAATAGCAGAGCATAGCATAATATACAAAAGTATAACATAGCATGGCTTAGCGCAGTATAATATAGTATATTATGGTATACACCAGGGATGTCAAACATACGGACCGCGGGCCGAAGCCGGCTAGGCAAGGCCTTCAATGTGACCCCCGGAGGAATTTTGAATGAACTGAAACCTAGCTATATTTTCATCGTCTGTACTAGCTAGAATTCGGAAGCTTGGTTCATCCAGTTTTTTGCAGTTATCTAGCGTGCCAAATAGGAAAAATACCATGAGTTGTATATATTCTAAATTCCCTACTACCTAGCCATGGCACCCCTTCAGACCCTGTGAGCCTGCCCAGTCCGCGTTAAGTCATACTATGCTTTATCAAGTCCCTGAGACAAAATTAGTTTGAAAACTCTGGTGCACACAGTAAAGTATGGTATAACAGAGTAAACCATGATATGACATAGTAAAGCATGGTAAACCATGATATGACCCAGTAAAGCACGATGTGACATAGTACAGCATGATATGACATAGTAAAGCATAGCATAACAAAGTGAAGCATGATGTCACATATTGGAATATGTTATGACATGGTTTAGTATGATATGAAATAGAATGTTATGGTAAAACATCGTATAGCATTGCATGGTACAAAAAGAGCAAAAAGTGAGAAACTACTATTCAAAAAGCGGTGAATCATAGGAAAGATAGGTAGAACAATAAAGCACACAAATTCTTTAACCTTAATTCCATGACTCTTCTAATGCCTTATCGCAAGGCTTCATTTGAGGACAATTGACAATAGAGGATCTTGTAACTTTAGAGTCAGCGCTATGCCTACTCTGTTGTAAGCTAAGTTAAGATGTAATCACAGCAAACTAAATACCTTGAGATATTGAAGTTTTCCTCATCTGCTCATTAACAAAGAGATCCAAATCATCTGCTGATATCATATACGAGGCTAAACTATTACCAGTTTCCTTTGCATCACTTGATGGCAGAGATGGGGTCTCTTTGTCGGTTTTAGATTCGATAGTTTCACTGAAATTGACAGAACTTCATCTCATGAGTTTCAAATTGAACAGAATTTTAGAGCAAAGATCAGATTGGATTATAAACACAGCATACCCAATATGTGAATCGAAATTCCCTGACTATTCCCTACAGTTTCCCTGAATCGTAGTAGAAACATCCACTTTTTTCCTAATCCCTTCATTTCACATATTTACAAAAAGAAGTAAAGAAAATGGAGCCTAATAGATGGGTAATGCACATAAACTTGCTATTTCACAATGATAAGTAATAAAGTTCACATTTACTGAAAACAAATAGAGCATAGGCTTTGCAAACAACCATGCCAATAGTTAATCACAATGATATGCTGACTAAATCATTGAATTTGAGAAAGTCTTGTAGATGACAGTAAGGAGCCACATTCAATTACAAGCCATAAAAACAATTAAAAGTTGATTACCCCAGGAATCATATGAGAATGTTTTGAAACCTACCTCAAATGTGGCGAAGTATTGTCCATCTGTGCAAAAGAATGAAGGAAGTAAATAAGAATGAATGTATATAGAATATATAAGGCTGACCATACAAGAATGAATTTGAGAATGAATACAAAAATTGTGGTACAAATATGGATATACAAAACTGACTTTAATATTGAATATATGACAATGAATTGACAGTGAGAATGAGACCGAACAAAAGAAACTTAAGGCAAGGGACCGTTCACATACTACGTCATCACTTTTTGGCCATTTTAGACACCCCTCTCCCCCATATAACAAGCGTAATAGTTTGCCAGGCCCCTACCCCCTCCCCCATAATCAAACATAAGCATCTCCAATGACCCCCTCCCCTTTCCTTGATGACGTAATATGTGAACAGTCCCCAACAGCTGATATTATGTTGGTAACAAATCATGAGACAAAAAAATAACTTGGACAATACAGAGTCACCTAGCAACTTGTGACAAAGAGTCATCTGCAGCAAAATGTCAGAATTCCAAATAACAACTAAAAGCAAAACAGTGTACAAGCAGACGCAATATATACCTCCTTGCTATCGTCATTGATAATATCTCTTACCGCGTGGTCTTTATTTTTCGCTTCCTTTTCTTCCTTTCTGCCTCCCAACCAATCATCAATTGAGGGATCATCCAAGTCAAAATCACCAGCAACCTCGTATGTGGTTTGACCATCGTCTTCGTCATCACTTGAAACTTCATCTCCTGGAGAGATTTTCTTTCTATCATCAACACTGACCCGCACCTCCTTAGCTATATTTATGCCTGTTTTTGAGTCTTCAACTGCCTTTGGTGTTGTGTTAGCTTGTGCTAATGAAGTACCAGCTGTTACATCTTCATCAGAATTATCAGAATCTACTGGAACTGTAACAAGAGGATTCTCATCGTCCGAGCTTTCGGAATCGATTTGCTTTAAATCATCATCTACATCACTGTCCGGATCTGAACTGTGCGCCTGTTCGGTAGCCCTGATATCGCTTTTTACAGCCTCCTGAGTCTCATCATCCGAGTCAAAATCTTGGTAGTCCGCAACCAATGGATTTCCACCCTCATCGTCACTAGAAACAGCAACAGCTACATCTACAGTTTTTGGATATTCCAAAAACACTAGTTGCTCATAAATTTGCATTGCATGAAACTACGTTAACAGGGTTGCCACTAGTATTTCAGGAAAAATGCCCTGATTTTCCTTGATATTTTCAGTGAAATAATACTCATTCTTCCCTGATTTCCCCTAATATTCTTACAACCCAAACTTAATTTTTACGATTTCACGGGACAGATATAGGGCATCGGAGAGCCCTGAACCTATCCTTGGCCGTTCAAATTTTTGGTTTCATAACAAAACGAAACTGCATTTCAAAATGACTGCCTAGAACAGAATGATACACAAAAGGGTAAAATTTGGTAACAATCACACTCAACTGGATGCATGACTCAGCATGGAGAAAGTCACTGCTCTGATATGAAATAATTAGAAACTTAAAAGTTTCCTGCTTTTCCTTGATTTTCTAAGAAATCTCTCATTCCCCCCTGATTTTTCCTGATTGAAAATAAAATTCTCTGATATTCCCTGAATTCCTTGATTTGGTGGCAACCCAAGTAAGGGTTACGTTACTCATCAATAAATCAGCTTCTAGTATAATCTACCTCAAGTTTATGACATCCATAGCTGCTCTTCAACTCTGAATTAATAAATACTTACAACATTACCCAGCAAATTCCCCAATGAAACTTTTCATGCCATAAATATAAATCTTCTTAACTTTAAATACACCAGTCAAAGCAATGGTATCACCAATTTCTAGCAAACAATCTAGCAAACAATCAGCTGTCCCTACGACTTTGACTACTTGCTCAGAATCACAGCATCTGCATTTTCTGCAGAGGACAATTCTAATTGCCTGGCAGCAAACCACAGAGTTAAATATACTCTTCATTCCAAACACATATCATCTTGTGTAGGCATTATGTGACGTTCTATACTTTCGTCAAAAATGTCATTGAAACTTTAGTAGCGGATGCAAACTTAATGAGATAAGTCCTAAAATATCCCAAATTTAAGCTGTAGTCTAAATTTGCCAAATTAGGCTCAACACAATTAATAGCAAACCTTTCATCCTCTGAGACAGCGTCAACAACAGGCTCCTTGACCTTCTTAGTTTCCTTTCTGTTCCACCATCTTTTTCGCTTTTCATTTCCGTCTAAGAAGCTTGGATCTAGGTCTGCATCGGGGGCAAAATCATGGATATCATGAGCGTCCCTTTGTACATTTTTATCTCCACTATCATCTGAAAAATAAATCAATTTCAAGCAAAATCATGACTTCCCAAGATCAAAGCTATATTCTTCAGCATAGAAATGCTTCTTCAGACTCTTGTTGTAGTCTCCTTGACAAAGGATAGCTTTTAGAACATTGATTGTTCCAAAGTCTTCCTAATTTGTGGTGTCCAATGTGACGTTACCAATCAAGAATTAACTACAGAACAGAATATATGGTTAAATTTTGCTAACAAAATAATCATAGAATGGTATTCAAAGACTTCGTATATTTTCATGGTAGGCCACACAGAATGAAGTGAGTGGCTCTCCGGCACTCTCCTCAATACATGAAGAGACTTTTTCATAAACCAGAGCTCCCTTCCTCAAAACTATCTGTGGATCACTGCTTTCAATAACCGATAAAATAATCACGATGATTTAAACAAATACAACGGGCTCATCGTCCATTGACAAACTTGGTCAGCTTAAACAAAAAGATCGAACATATCCTACCTAGCGATTTTGGAGCATCATTTTTTTCAAGTCTTGCAGTATAGTTTCGCCCAGTTGCTACGTTCGTTGTTGCTGTAACAGCTGACTGTCGGACATGCGAAGGAGGCAATGACGTAACAGGAACTGATGGTGGAGACGGGGCTTCATTACTCGGTGCATTTTGCTTGGGAGATGCATCAGAAGCTACAAAAACAATGCAAACCCTTATCTATATGTTGAAGAATGGACCAGGTTCGTGGGCCGATTTGGCCACACTGCCCAAGGGCCTAAAAGTCCAGGCAGCACGCCCCTGTATCGGGGCACTGCATTATGTAATCTAACGGTAAGTTAGCTTTGGTTCATATTCAGCGAGTATACAATAGCAAGGCACTAGAATGCAGTCCCAAGGAATACTAAACATCATATACCTACTTACCCATAGCATTTCTTTCAATAGACACTCTTGATACAAGTTTTTTTTATAAAAGACGGAAAAGAACGGAACTTTACAGCCAGAGCTAGGTGATTTTCTTGAGATTTTGGCTTTTTGATCCTCATTTTCTTATAAACATTTTTCTTATACAAAAAAGACGTGTATTTACTTCAGCAAGAAAAGCCAGCCAATTGATAAACTATCAATCTCAGCAAAAACAGCTACAATTTACGTAAGCTTGCTATCAGTAATTATTTCATAAATGTAACATCTGTAATAGCTGAGAATCGCGAGGTTTCTCTAATTTCATGTATATAAGGCGGCAATTACTTATTTGTACCCGATATAAAAGCATGTTCTCACCCGAATCATCGGTCTCACTAGAGGGAGTTACAGTTCCTGAGGTTTTAACACTGCGATTTGCCAGAGAAAGGATAAATCTGCAAAGGAAACGATAATGCACGTATGAAACAGAAATAGTAAAATAGTGACGCTCAGAAGGGAATTCCTAAAATAATTATGAACAATATGAATATTTCATGCGTTGCAATGACGATCTAATGATATGATACACAGTAAACGATTGGTGGTTGTTATCTAAAAAGCAAATGATAGTATAGACGCTGAGCGATCCGCTCCCTCAAGTGAAGGAACAAAGCAGAGCTTTTATATACATTCCATCAATTTTGCAAACATAATTAATTTACTTAATATATGTTAACACTACCCAACTACATAGAAGATGCCCCTGGGAGCAATGTACTTGTCTACCCAGGGGCCAAGAACATGAAGAAAGAAACTAACAGACAAAACTACAAGCAAATAAGATACAAAACTACGAATTCAGATAGCGTGCAGCCAAATATTAACAAGTGAGTTCTGTGACTCTGATAACCTGTTGGGCTTCCTTCCTGCTGTAGGTAGTGCAGAGAAAACAAAGCGTATAGCATTTTTTTCAAGCTTAAAATTATTATAGAAAAAAAGCTGTTGGACATACTTTTCGTAGTTCTGATCTTCTTTTTCTTCATCTCGAAGTAGTAATTCTCTAGTTTCCTGGGTTGAGAGAAAAAATCAGTTAAATGTAACTCCAACTGTAAAAAACTTGACGATTGCGCCAGGGTAAGAACCTTATAAGTCAGGGGAGAAATGAGGGACAGTTGACCGAAGAGTACTGGAGAACTTTTGTTAGATCACAACAGGGCAGCTATACTGAAATTTGGCTGCATACAACTTAAGTCAAAAAAGTCCTTTCCCGCGCCCAAAGGCACAGAGGACGGCGCCTATCTCCATTTCTATAGCCCTAGGCCACGCGTCTGCGAATGCAGTGAAAGCTACAGCGGGGGGGCTGGTCCACTGGTAGCTCAGGGAGTTTAACTTTCCCACTCCATTCTCACATGTCGAGCGCCAGACGAGAAGGCAGTGAGTATCATTTTTAAAGTCTTTGGTATGACTCGGCCGGGGCTCGAACCCATGACCTACCGGTTGTGACGCAGACGATCTACCACTAGGCCATCACTCCGGCATACAACTAAAGCTTCATAAAATGTCCACATGGCTATAAAAACTTCAGGTAATGGACAAATATAGCTCTGAATACATGAACTGCATTCCAAACGTTAACAAATAACACATAAATTATAAAAATAAGAGGTTACCTCAATTTCCAATGCATTTGCTTCTAACTGTCGTAATAGCGTCTCCCTCTATTCCATAAAACAGATATGATTATCAACTATCTGAGAATTTATAGTAGGGTATGTTTCAAAAGTCTAAAAAGCTAAAATTGAAAGTAATAAAACAATGGAAAAAATCAAAAAATGCTTCAAGCAAACAGATTTCTCTTCCTTTTTGATGTTGGTGATCCTACGACAAAACTTGGTTTGAACAATTAAAATAAATATTTCAAAATCCTAACTACCTATATAATATAGAATTTTATCCGATATTTACCTGTAATATTAAGAATGGTATATTTAGAAACTGGTATAAATAACGTAAGCCAAATCCATTCTTCAAGGACGATTCGACAAAGTTTATTTCTGCCGATCCAAGGGGTCTGCGAGAAAGAGACAATGACTTCAGTGAACATCAACAATCTTTCTACACCGAAAATCCTAGCTAGCGATACCTCGTTGCATAATTCAAAACATACACAGCAACAACAACAACTAGGATGTTCTTTTTAATTCATACACCTCATACTTTCCAACAGAAATCGATGTCAGGGTGAGTGGCCAAGCGGCCCAGCAAGTTCCATTAGCTTAACTGAAGTTAAGCATGGCTGTGTATGGTCAGACACTGGATGGGTGACCTTCAGATGAATGACCAAAACAGCTCACTCCGCCGTCCTTCGGAAGGGACGTTAAACTAGGGGTCCGATGCCTGGATGCGGCATGCATAGTAGGCCTAAATTAGCTGAAAAAGCTAGGTTTAACAGCCTACTCAAAATAAAATAAACAACAACAACAAAAATGTCAAAACATGATATTCCTTGCTAAATAGTGTAGGACTTTTGAATATTCCTGATTGTAATAATGCGGTATATTAAATAGCAATCACCTTTCCATGTGCTCAATAAAAGCGAGCATTGTATCAACAGCTACCAGCCGATGTTCGCCCATATCCCTGAAGTTTGCCTGAAGGGAAAGGAAAAACGTATTTTCAAACAATTAATATGTATCATTAAATTCATTTGAGGCTGGAGATCAATAATAATAAATAATAATAATAATAATACATAAAAAGAAAAGATGAATAGTTCGTAATGTCAATAACTTTTGATCTACGTAAGATATAGAAATTGCTCCTTCTGGTAATGTGAATTGAAGCCCTCTGAACATGTTTGCAAAATATTTTTCAATTATTCGCAACTATGTGCTATCAGTTTTTTTTGCAAAGAAAGTATACTTTTTACCATCAAAATAAGCTTTTCGATGAATTTCGAACGAATTCTCGCAACATTATTGGCAGGAATCCTTCGATGGTGATTCCTTTGTTAGCCAATCAAAATCTGACGCCTGTTTATTATTATGCCCTCATCCTAGGTAGCAACTAATCGTGGGCAATGGATGGCCTTTTATTACTAAAGACTTTATGAAGAAATAATTAGGAATGTTTGGCCTAAAACTTATTTGAGCAAAAGAGCTGATCAACTGAGAAAGAAAAAATTCCCATTTCCACTGCTTTGAAGAACGCACAACGTACTTGGTAAAATCTTCGAAACCAAAGCATATAAGAGAAGTCTCTCTACTTCCAATAAAATTTCAAAAGGATGATCATAATTGCTAGGTAAAAAGATTGATGGTAGAAAATTGATTGCAGTATCTGCGTTTACGTACCATAACGAGAACTGGCAAATGATTGGGAACTCTTGGAAGTTCACTTTCAATGTATTTCCACGTCCTATGAAAAGCCAACGTTAAAAGTTAGTTAACGTCAGATAATGCCGCTTTTTTCAAGGATTTTCGTAAATGCAGTCAAGTTCCTAAATTATGAAAGGGGTGACTATGGGAAGATTTCGCTCTAGACATAGTCAAAACAAACAAGTAATATCAAATACACGAAATGACACAATTTTGGAATGACATAATCTTGAAGAAACTGGAATAAAATAAACCAATCCAGAATTGAGAGGAGGTGCACTCCAAGTCAAAACCGGTAAATTCATCATCTCCAACCTTAACATTTTATAATAGCAAACAAGAATTGAAAAAATGTCATAGAATCAAAAGCAAAGAAATTCCAAATTGTTTTTAAGATGCTCTTTAAAACTTCATTTAACATATCATTACATACAAAACTGCAAACTTCGTCTAAATAAGATAGCCCACAGGTGGCACCTTAGCATCACAACGTATAAATGAAAAATAAAAGACAAGAAATTACGGGTTATTCAGTCTTTGTTTCAGAAGCAGAAAATGAAATATGGCGCTCATATGGTGATTGTCGTTATTTTTCTAGTGGTGAGTTTTACAATTCTGATGTCGTGATTAAGCTCTTTTAGGACGTACAAAGGCGCAGAGTGAATTTTTAAAGTACAATAATGTTTAGTCGATGAAGCTCATTTCACTGCTGCCAGATCAAGTTCTGATTAATTTAGTTTGAGGTCCTAAGTATTTCTGCAACCAGATGTAAATCCAAAGGTGAGTTGGGGCATGTATAAGCATCTGTATGGAAGTACTAGAAGTGCATTTGGACGAAACAAAAAGGTCAATATATGGAGCTTCTAATGAATTCAAATGACGGATACAGCGGAGTCACATCTTACAGTTGTAAGTTCAATGCAGCTCAAGAAATTAGATGTGGCAAATACCAAATATACTAACAATCCACCTATCATGGAGAAAGAGATACTCTAATCTTGAGCTTTTAATAACAAGCTTCGCATACATTGAAATGTGCATTTTCTCATCTATTCTATGATGTAAACAGTGGAGGTATCGTAATGCCTCGATCAAGCGCCCAGGCGTATACAAAATTTTTGAGGCGCGAGGGTGGAGACTTATTCGAGGGGACACTTATTCGAGAGGGCACTTATAGGGGTGGGGTTAATTCATTATTTTTCTGAATAGGGTGGGCGCTCAATTGAGGGGGGACTTAATCGAGGTGGGTGCTTAATTGAGGCTTTACGGTAGTAGTAAAACGGAGCGGTTCAGGGACCTTAGCGGTACTATAATGGGGGTCAGCTTGAGCTTACTATGTGGCATCATATAGTTAGTGGCCGCCGATTGCAAACTTCAAAAATTTCACCACCCATTTCCATCTGTGAGCTCCACCTAGATAGAGACCTCTGCATAAGATCAAACCCCCTTCATTTAGGCATTACGAAAAAACTTATACTCCATTCTTATTATACCCCCTATAATTGGGTGCCAACGAGTGATGCTTCTTAGAATTCGCTTATAGAGTTCAGCCTTGGCCAAACGATCTCGACTTCTAACTATACATTGCTCGACAAATATTGAGCATTGTTGAGTGTTGTCGAGAGAGGGTGGCCAAACGCTCGCGACTTTTCACTCGACTTGGAACTCAACATTCCACTGATGTATAGCTTCAATGCGAAAAACTTCCGCTTTTCATCTGTAACTGCACACGCGTACGCTCGACAACGCTCGACAATTTTGAGCTTGACCAAACTTCACTCAATAAAAAATAGCCCTCTCGACTTCACTCAATAAGGTAGCCAAACGCTCTCGACTTTTCACTCAACATGCATGTCGAGCGTTGTATACTCAAAAGTCGAGAGCATTTGGCCAGGCCCTTACTGCTGACATCAAACTGTAAGGGCTTAGGGGTGTGGCACTGATTGGAGAGTTATGTTATTAGATACACGTTACTTGGGGGTACAGCAGCGACAAATAAAACTACGCTGGAAAGCTCCTTTTATCGATCTAGTGTCATCCTCCACTTTTGAGCGAATGTCTTGCTTCAACAGTGTATACAGTATAGGATTGATCACTGACAGAAAAAAACGACCCAAATACATTCCCGTGTACCACTCTCTAGAGAGTTTCGATGTTTGAAAATAGATTATTGACGATATCCAGAAAAGAACGGCCAAAAACATGAGGCCCAACATGTACGCAGCTTTCAGCTCTTCTGGTCTTCTTTCATGGTACCTAGCAGCGGCTCTTTTCTGTTTGCGCCGCAGTGTTCGAGACACAACGATGGACTGGAACAACAGTGAGAAGCCTGATGCTACGGTACCAGTGATGCAAAATCCGTAGAAGATGTGTCTGTAATAAGAGTACTTGCCGATGTGGTCCTTCAGACGTATTAAAAGTTTGAGAACTTCAAGTTGCTCTGAAATTTTGTCTGTATCATACAAAGGCTTGAAAACAATAAACGAGATACACGAGAATATAGCCGATAAAATCCATATAAGGGTCGTAGAAATAACTGCTTTTCTTGCTGTAAAATTCCGATGGTACTTCAGTGGTAGGCATATAGCAACTGTCCGGTCCACAATAACAGCAGTCAGACTGTAGATACTGACCAGACTGTTGAAACGTAATAGTATTCCACTCTGATGGTGAAGTCTGTGCCTCGATATATAGCTGCTTAGAGTTATCGACTTCAGCAATTCTTCTGTCAAAACGAAAATTGGAATCACAAAAATGCCAACAACAGCATCAGATAGTGTAAGATTTAAAAGGAAAATGTTCCGTCTCGTCCGCAGTGTTTTGAAACGCAAGAATAGGAGAATGATGTAAAAGTTAAGAACAACAACCAGAATCCCAACAAATGTAATTAAGTATATTAGAAGGTCCCAGTCCAGCTTTGGAAAAGTTTCTCTCTCCAACGCCAATATTCTTTCATGATGAGAAGAGTTCCCAGCCGTTGAATTAACATTGGTGGCATTCATGGGCTTGCTCTTGTGTAGATGTTTCAAATCAAGGAATGATATGATATGAATTTTCACAGAAACCCTTGGGACCACATCTGAAAAAATCTCCTCAACCAAATTGACCTCTTCAAAGTAAAGTATGCATCTCAACTAAACATATTGTCACAATTGACAAGAGAAAAGATCATCGATATTACTCAACACAAAGAGACACCTGCTCCAAAGCTGATTCTTTCAAAATTTCTTGACTTTTCTACCATTCTGCAAATACTTTTCAAAGAAAAATCAAGGTGATTTTATTAACAGACGATCCGTATTATCTCATCTTAGCAAAAATTCGGTGAGACTTTTCAATACAGCTTCAAAATCCCTTTCACATGCGCATTTTTTGTCCAAGACTTTCTTTGCTCTCCTGCTGGATATTGTTTCACCACGCATTATTGCTCTTCATGCAACTTATATCTAATGCTACAAAATCATCAATAATACTCAAACGCACTCTCTACGATGCTACTGACACAAAATTACTCGTATATCTACTTCTAGTGGATGAACTGTACAAAAAATCGAATCCCATACTGACTCTAGCTACTTTCAACAGTTGCCTGGATGAAAACCTGTTTCTCATCTGGTACTCACTTTGGTACTCACTGTCATATTTCCTTAAAAGTCTCAATTGGCCATTCCTGTTCTAATTATTCCCTATATCTCCCAATTTTCATTTCCTCTCTAGAGTCATTTTCTTAATCTTTTGTATTATTTTAGTATTTAACTTCTGCGTGTAGCTGTTTCTCTTCATTGCACTGAAGATTACATTAGTGAAGTGTCGAAACGTTTAATGGACTGTCATATATAGATTCGTCTTTGCTGTATACACTGGCTGGTCTTCTTATGGCTTTATCGATGAACAAATAAATATGGCTTCTCTATAGGTCGTTGTCTTTATATTGAAATTCATACTCAAGCTGCGTTTTCCTAGATCAAAGTCTGTTTCATATCTTTACTAGAACTTTTCAAAGTTCGATACTGATCTATGCAATCAACGTATGAAGTGCAAAGAATAATAATTATTGCCAATGCTGCTCAAGAGCCCTTACATAAGATCCCCAGACTGATAAAATAGCATCTACATAGAATAGGGCTATTTTCTATCACCCGTTGACTTGCAACACACTTCTACTAAAGCGTCGGTAATTTCTAGCAAATTCGAGGTCTTTCTTTAAGAGTTAAAAAGTAGAAGCGATAACCGCCACAACTCATCAACTAGAAATTTCTTATTTAGAACCCTGATGATTGCAAATTGTTACAGTAATGGTCTTTCTTGTTATTATAGATGTCAAAAGAGCTAGCAAGAGTTCTAATATTTCAAAAAAATGATGTCAACAGGGATAACCAAAGATCTGAAAACATAAGATATGAACAAACATTTACAACTACATTCCAATATATCTTTCTCTTTTTAAAATTTTTTAATTTTTCTTGTATAGCGAGGCAGAAAAGACTTCACACCAAAATTTTAAAATACTTGAATTCTAGATGTATGCACGTTTTGCCTAAATGGAGTTGGAGAGAAACTGTTCGCTAGGAGGCTAAACCAAAATTTTCTGCATTTGCATGCCAGATGTACTGTCGCCATATGATATACGCTTAAACATGGTTTGCATACATATATGACCACCCATAGTCGGATTACACAACAAATTTCATTCCAAATGGTGAAGTAAACACCAATCAACTTTGTTTCACCATCCATGATTTTGAGAGTAAATATTTACAACGGTCTTCTGCAACAACCAACGTTGCAGCTTGTATGCGTGATGAATACAAATGAATGCGCAAGGCAAGTGCAAGCACAAATCAAACCAAAGCCAAAAGAAGCCATAATCTCAACGAATAACTCAAACAAAAGTAGCCACATTGCGGGAAGCGCAAAGCTAGAGTGCTTGTCAATAATGCAGGTGACTTAAGCCAAATAAAGCTAGTCAGGGTGGGAACTCAAGGACTGTGATAAATTGGCTATAAGCAATGATTACACGCCTAGAATAATCTACGGATCACGATAGAAGCACATTCCAGTAGAATGATCCTGCATTTTGCATAGATATTGGAAACTCAGTTCTAACTTGCAGAGCTATTCATTTCCTGCATTCACTCTTTGAGCAAATCTGATAAAGAACCATAAACAGTTGCAACAAATTTTAAAAGGATTGATCTGATTAAGAACAACTGCTCTGTACAGGTAAGACCTCCTGTCTAGGTAGTGGAAACTAAAAGAACTGTGTTGAAATACTATATAGATTGACTATTTTCTTACAAAGTCAAATTTCACGTGTCTTCAGTTGTTTTGTATGCTTTTGACAAGACTGGTAATTCTGGCATGGATTTCTGGAACCTGATCAAAAATTTAACAACTACTCTCTATACCAATGACACCATGAATTCTTCTAGTAATTCTTGGCTCGATGGTTCAAACGAGAGCCCTTTGAGTGCAGATACGTTCAACAACCTTCTTTCAGGCTCGCGTCTCTTTCCAACATGGAAATTCGTGTACCTTTATGATATAATGAAAGCAGCGGCTTCAGTGATAATTCTTATGAATGCATATGTACTACTTCTGTCGATAAGGCGTCCAAAATTCCGCACGAAGTCGAATTTCTTCCTCGTCAACCTGGCTTTTACTGATCTCGTCGTCGGAGCTGTTTGTGTGCCTTTGTTCATAATATCACAGAAGAAGCTAGAGACAGCAGTGTACAATACATATGTCAGTGCTTTGTGCATGTATCTTGCAACACAGATTGTCATACAGTCCACAAGTCTGCTGACAATCTCAAACCTATTCATCATCATAGCAGAACGGTTCATTTCACTTCAATTTCCACTGAAACACATCCGATGGGTAACTGGTTTCAAAATAAAAGCTTCTCTACTCACCATATGGCTCTTGGCACTCGTGTACAGTATTCTCTCGGCATTCATGTATTGGCCTATGTTTCACTTTGGTAATTTAACGAACTTTTCTGACATTTTCCGATTTACAAAGGCCGTCATGCAGATCTCAATGAGATTAGACAAATACAAACTTGATGAAGTCTACTGTGCAATGTTAGTGCTGCTAGCAGGCCTTTCAGCTATACTCCTTCTAATGATGTTTATAACAATACACAAGCGTCCCAGACACGGAGTTGCGAATGCGAGAGAGGTTCAAATTGTTGCCAGAATAAAGAAAGACTTGAAGGCACTGAAGATACTATCAATTATGGTAGTGACAATAACAATATGGCTAGCACCCACAGCATATTCAGTCATAGGCAATGATGAGAAATTGCAATATGTTGTCCTCATTCTAGGACGATTTGTCGTCTCCCTGACAAATCCCATTCTATTTACACTTTACAAAAAGGATTATCAAAGCGCAGCAAAGAAAGATATCGTCGTTGTTATGCGTCTTTTTGGTAGGCTTCTATTGCAAGGCAAAACAACGTGTCTTCTGTCAAGACGACGCAAAAAGGACTTGAGACAGCCTGAGGGCAGTAAAGAAACTGTCTGTGCCGATGTATGTATAAAGGAGGAGGAACTAACAATGAGGAAGTGAAAATAGCAGAAAAAGCATATATTTACAAACGATATGACTGGCAAAAATTGTTCATTTCATTCCAATTTTCGAGAATAGACAATGGAAGCTAACACAAAGAAATAGTTTATCTCTCCAACTTGTATGGCCTACCAAAAGAAGCTTTAATAGGATGAGACCCAAAACATAATAATGAAAAGTATTGTAAGCAAGACATAAGTAAAGCATGTTGCATAGAAGAACGAAGGGTTAGAAGATAAAAGAGAAGGTCCAACAGCAACTGCAGTTTATTGTTGAACCTAAATTGCTATCTTGATAATTATGATAACTTACTTATCTTCATATTTTTCATTGATAATGGTTTAAATCAAAGATAACTTAAACATCCTGGATTTAAAAGAAGTTTGTGCTAACATTGGAGAGGTGGCAAAGCAGTGAATCCTGTGCGAGCACCGCTACGGTTCGAGCCTGACTCGAAGCCTTGACTTAATGCTCGCTCATTGTTCACCCAGCAGCGAATGGGTACCTGGTACCAAAACTGGGGAGATAAATGTGGCGAGGAAAAGCACTGGCCACCCTGCCACACATGGCGATGGCTCAGGATAAGTGTGCTCTCCAACACGCACTCCCTTACGTACGAAAGTATACGGGACTACCTTTACTTTACTTTAGTGCAAAATTGATCTATTCTCAATATGTATGATGAAAGGCTAACATCAAATAAAAAGCTTGCTTTCTATACTCTTCCAGATACTGAAATTCAAGCAGCAACCCTTTGTTGAAAATAATAAATCCTATTTAAAACAAAGACCTCTACAATGGCAAAGACTGTCTGTATGAAATTTCCAAAGTTTGCAATGATCAACTTCAGTGTCATGCTATCAAGTCATGTAATCAGGACATTCAAGCTAATAAAACTGCAATGGAGCACAAGCAAAACACCAAACAGCTAAGAACAAAAGCAACAAACCATGGCTTTGTAATGTCTAACAGCATAATTACTCCATGAGTTCCTTTGTAAACATCAATAAATTCGGCATCAAGAGCTAGGCCATCATTCTCATTCTGCCAAAAAAGAATCTCACCAAATAAATTTCAAACAAATGAAACTCGTTCGTTTCTAAATTTCAGTTGGGAAAACAAATTTTCATATAAAAGACAAGTATACAGATATATAAATATTAACCTTATAACCACCAAAAAAATTAGTGTAAAATATCAATTGTCCTAATGATGTGGACCGTAGAGGGTTCCACTATCATTGGCATAACACAGTTCAGGCATCCTTTCCCAAGAACAAGGGTCATTGGCATACTTAAGGACTTTTGAGCCATTATTGCTACTCCAGCTTTTACTGGCAAGCCAAATAACTATCAACAGCTTCTGTAAAAATGGTAAGGGTGTGAGACCCCACTCCCCTTATTTCCAAATGCTCTTGGTAAAAGTGTCAAAGCAAAATTGCCCTAACAAATTTTTTCATTAATATTTGTACTTGTATTGTATTAGGTAGGGTGAGGTAGCATAGTGGTTAGAGCACATGCCTCCTGTGCGGAAGGCATATGGTTCAAGTCTGACTTGATGCCCTGACTGAATGCTCGCTCACTGTTCACCCAGCAGCAAATGGGTACCCGGCGGCAACACTGGGGAGATAAAGGCAGCAAGGAAAGGAACTGGCCACCCTAACTCACATGCCGATGCCTCAGGATCAGAGTCCTCTCTAAAAGGCACTCCCCTACGTACGAAAGTATACAAGACTACCTTTACTTTATTGTATTAGGTACTTTCTGATCTAATTGAGATGAGATCATGATCACTTCTTGAGAGAAGAAAAATTCCTTCTTCAAGTTGCTGCTAAATAACACTAGCAATTTGTTGCTTTAAAGCCTTATGAACAACTAGAAAATAACTGCTGAAATGAAAAAAGAATATAGCCAATTCCAATATATAAAACCAAACCTTAACAGGCTCATTTGATATCTTAAGTGTATCTTGTTTTTGTTTCTTCTTTTGTCCTAAAATATATTCAGCACTGCCATTACTACACAGATATTGTGATAAGAAAAAAGGCTCACCAACTGCCACTAATAAGCAGAAAAACATGCTGAATGAACTTTTCATCTAACATTAGCTGCAAGTAAGCAATACCAATAATTCTTGATAAAATTTTAGTAAAGGAGTAGTATCCAATTATTTAAATGTGCCAAAAACTATCATTTGATAGCAGACCTGCCATTTGAGGCCTAATTGAATTACTTATATTCAAAGTAATCATATATATATCAATCTTCACCTTTATCAACAATGTCCCATACATCAACTTTGACAATATTATCACCAGCTATAGATGGATGATATATAAATATATTAAACATGAATTGCTCAACAAGGAAACACCACTATCAATTGCTGTAGACAGCAAGAAACTAGTACTTATAGCCAATTCTTGAAGTCAGCACTTGGGTCCCTTTTGTCATCCAAATTGCATGTAAACCAACATTTTAGATGATTTTCATACAAATTAATCTTTTATTAAGTTTTAGGCAATATACACAGTATCTGCCAAATTGGGGAAGTTAATTTCCCTGATATTTCCCTGATTCTACCCTGTTTCTATTGCTTCAGTGTTGGTCCTGAGGAAACACCACACACAATACTTGTCACCATGCAAGGCTATTTAGGCAACCCTTAGCATACTCTAATTTTACCATAAAATTAGAAGCCAATAACTTCATTACTTGCAGAATTTGTTTTCTTGCCATTTTTTTCAACAAATTTGGAAATTGATTTGTTGAAGAAACAAAGACAAGCAGCTTCCCTGATATATCCCTGATTTTCTCTAGAATTTAGTGGAATTCCTTGATTTTTCCCTGATACGTTCTAGGCAAAACACACATTTCCCTGAATTTTCCTTGATTCCCCTGAACTCTCCAATTTGACAGATACCCTGACACAACAGAAAACAATATAAGATAAAGCTTGCAAGAGCTGTTAGAGTAAAAATTACTACACCAACACGTATAGGGGCTCTCAGCTCTCTCCAAATCAAATCACAGATAAAACAACACTATAGGCACTCACATCTGTATTTCCAGTTAATGCTTGCTGCCTAAAGAAAATATGACATGTATTAGCTAACCAACTAGATAGCACAGCATTTTGCATGCTAATAAATCACATGAGGAGGAAGATAAAAGATAACATCAATCACTACTACAACAAGGACCATTAGAATCTAATTCAAAGAGCTGAATTCCACTATCCTTGTCATTCTTCACAAAATGTTTGACTCTGGGCATGGAAATAGGAAGCATTCAGTACTTAGGAGGGCACAAGCCCTCAGGAGCACCCTCAAAAGCAAAGTAGGGTAGCTCTGTGAGCTGTAAAGGGAAATTTAGCCTATAAGGTAGTGAATAGATGGAATCACATGCCCCTTGTATGTAATGGGCACTATACCTATGACTCTGGGTCCTTGAAAGGTGATAACAGGAGTACTTTGTGCTTGTGAGCACAGATCTGAGAAAAATGCACCTGCAGAAAAAATAGGATGTAATAGATGGTCAGGTGCAGATTTGGATGAAAAGTGCCTACAGAAATTTGAAATGTGACAGTTTGTGCCTGAGAACAGTACTAAGCACTCAAGCAGATTAATGAGCTCTGGGTGATAAATGCAGTGCAAGTGATGGACGCAAAAACAACTGAAGTTAACTTCAAAGTGGCATTGTGGAGTCAGCTTTCTAAAATATTGCAACCACAGAATAATGGTAGCTGTATTTGCATACCTCTTAATCAATGCACTTACATTGTCTTAAAATGATAAATGATACTTGAGATCAACCTAAAAGCTAACCTGAATTTCCTGGCTTGGAATATATGCTTCATTAAATTGTTTTCCTTGCAGTCTTGTAAGTAAGCAGCTTTTTCCAGTGTTTCTTTCACCTCTTATGACTATTTTCACTAAAAATGAACAAGCAAGATATCAAGAGTGACTCCACTGCAAATCCCAACCTATCATCATAGAGCTTCTTCAGAAATTGCAATGTTATATCATTAAAAAGGCCAAACTGATATAGCTATCTCATGGAGCATTGCAGGAAAGATAAGGTCTAACAATAGTGACTATCAAATCAACTAAACTATGATTATCAGATCTACTATATGCTAAAATTTTTGAACTACTATCAAACTCCATCTTCAAAGCTATGAAAGTCACTTTTAAGCACAAACAGTAGCAGTTTATAGCATGTAGACACTTCATAGTCCCACTGCTAAAATCTGAAGTCAGATTAATGCAGAATTGAATATCGCATAGGATTATGCTGAGACATTCAAGTACATGTAGCCACGGAGCACAACTTACTATTATATTGCACCCCTTTTGAGAATTTTGTCTGCATTTCTTGGCCAATGGCGGCCACTCCACTGGGAAATGGAGATAATTTTGCATCATCCTGCTTTCCTATCCACCTCCTTTTCAAGGCTGAGAACATGATCGTTTGCCTGTAAGTCAATGCTCAGTTGTGCAAACCTGGAAAATATTTAAACTCCGTCATAAGCAAAGTGGCATCGTCGGCTACTCAAATTTACACTGCAACTGTTCTTCTCAGAAGCAATTAATATATTGATTTAGAGCAGGATTCTCCCCAAAACTCTATTGCTTCAAAAGAAAACTTGAAGAGAATTTGGATCTTACTTTGGATAACAACACTCTTAATTGCAAATCCAGAAGGAGCTAGAAGATAAAGACTTTTCATAAAAAGTGAGGCGCCATGATTGTTTTTGACAATTGTACAGATTTACTTAAGAAACGAAAACGAGGCAACATCACATGGCAATTGTCAAGTTGTTGAGGTGATGCTTATATACTGTAGCCAGCTTTCACCGAAGAATGTCTGCTTCTACTCAAACACTTTTCAAAACTAATGATATTGCATCATAATCAGCAATGCCGAAAGAGGAGCAGCTGCTTTCTTGTCTTTTTCCAAGAGGGTAGAGGGAGCAAGAAGTGTCCCAATAAAGTCCAAAAAAACTTTTTGTGACAACTAGTTCTACATGAATCAAGTTCAAGGGTGATTTCTAAAACTTTTAAAATGGGAGACTATAGGTGCAATGCCATAAAATGGGCGTGGCCTAGCTGCAACGCACCCACATTTTTGACGATAGAGACATGATAGTTTAATCTAATTATGATATAATAGAACGAACAATTAGAAAGATTTCAATAGCTATGTATCAGTAAGGAAATTCATCATAGCGATACAGTAAAACACTTTGGAAGTAAGTCCAATGCACTTTGAAAAGGAAAACTAATAAAATATTTGGGGACTAAGCCCCCAAAATGAAGACAGAGGTTTACAAGGGGGGCTCCACCCTCTTAGTCCCTATAAATCGCCCCTGCTCAAGTCAGAGAGGTGATGGAAGGGCAGTACTCGATACATTTCCTTTTGTTTACGTAGGTGTATGTATGTGTTAAACCAGTCTTATTTATTATGCTCCAAAGTACCATTCAAAAGTCTGCCTCCTGCGCTTCACAACACTTTCAACACCGCTTGTCAAAATCTAGAATTAACAACAGGCTTTCTACCTATAAGCGAGCTAACTTTCTCACTTTTTAAAGCAGGAAATTTATTTTCTCGCAAGATTCTATATTTAGCTAATAAATAATTTCCAAAAACATTTAAGATCGCTATACTATATATCATTTGCTTGAAAGTTTTAATGCATATATACATACAAACATGCAAACATACATACATACATCCATACATACATTATATATATAAATATATATAAATATATATATATATATATACACACATGTGTGTGTGTGTGTGTGTGTGTGTGTGTGTGTGTGTGTGTGTGTTGTGTGTGTGTGTGTATGTGTGTTTACGATGCCATACATACATACATACATTAATAGTAGAGTACAACTTAGCAACAATGCATGTATCTGAAACTCTGAGAAACAGATTATATATATATATATATATATAATTTAATATTTTTAATACTTTGTGTTTGTTCATAAATCTAGAAAACAATACTTTCAAACTGAATAGCAAATAATGCAAGTGTTCGTGTGACATCTACATATATGAAAGACCTACCATGCTGGATTTTAATAATTCCGAATAGCTACAAAAAGGACATGTTCCCCTTCAAGAGTGGAGCTAAAAACCAAAATATAATGTATGGACAAACCTATAATAGCTCAAATGCAGAAGATTTAAAATTATGATGAATAAGTGAGCCAGATGACAATTTTTCAAACAAACTGCTCTCTTTTTCGTACTAGGCTGCTGAAGGAGTTTGGAATTCTTTTGGGGAAGCTATGATTCTTTATATTACGATCCCTGTTCCACATTGTTTAATGGGCATCAAGGAGAAAACTGTAAATTCTTAGGGTACAATACAATTTTCTAAATTATCTCATTAATAGTATTGGTTCGAAGTTTTATAAAATTTGAACAAAGACTGTAGACAAGCTAAAAGTTAAGACACAACCGTAGTTAAAATGTAACTGTAATTAGACATAGTCAAATGAATTATTAATAGAACATTTCGAGACGAGCTCGTCCCATCTTCAGCTACATAGAGTTGAACATGATTGGAAATTCAATTGATAAGGATGTGTATAGTTGGCTAATGCCTAAATATAGTGCAAATGAATGCAACTCTTCAATCATCAAACTACATTCTGGTGAATTAACTTTGTTACTAAGTACAGTGAACGGATCATTTTAACATATTTATCGCCATCACAAGAGTAAATTATGTATATCAGGGCTGTATATTTCTGTTTCTAAAGTGCTTCTTAGAATCAGACTGAAGCAGATTGGAGATCTGAACGACATAATGTTTCTAATGTGTTATTTGTTGACAAATCTATATTGAACCATGCAGAAAATCCAGAAAGTAAGACATAACCGTAATTAGGCATAGCCATATGAATAGATTAAAGATCTTTCGACTACGTCTGGAAACGGCCTACTTTTAATTAACTCAATTGGCCACGCCTAATTACGGCTATGCCTTAATTTTTTGCTTGTCTGTATACACGTTCTTTTTTTATAAGACAACCATAAATTTGCCTGAGCCTCAATGTTCTTAATTTTTCCCGAAGTTGAGCCTGAGATCTTCTTAAATTTTTTTTAACTTTTTCTGAAAAAAACTGGCTAAAATGGGTTAAGCATTCGTTACTAACATTGCACGCTTGAATTTTAATTCCATCTTTAACATTTTGCATGCAATAATGACGAAATATCGATTTTTGGTCAATAAAAAACTTGATTTGGGACATTGAGCCTCGTGATTTTGTTAAGATTTTCTTAAGATTTTTGACGATTTGAGCCTCATTTTCTTATAGCTTTTTTCTTATAAAAAAGGTGTAGTTCAAAAAAAATGCCTTTGTCAACAGCTATCGTATTAGAAAGAAAAAAATATAGCCCTGATGTGCATAATTCATTCTTGAGGAACTGTTGGATTTGGATTTTCGACTTTATTCATACCAGGATTGCTGGAAGTAACTCAGGGCAAGGGGGATATTTCATTCGATTTCATCTCATATTAGATTCAACATCAAGTTACACATGGACATAAACTTACAGGTACTAATCACATAGATAAGATGTTTAGGACGCCAAGAGAACCGGAACAGTTTTCGAGCTCAGCGTGCTATTACAGTTCAGACATAATAAGAATACGTACGCATTTAACTACAATGGAAAACAGGATAGTTAAATAGATCAATTATGGTATATTATAATTAATAATGATAATAATAAATTGTTGAATTTGAAATTTTTTCTACTCATGGACAGCATAGTCACGTAGGAAGCATGCTCATGTGGTTACTCCTGTGGTGCACCTTGCCACGCCCTTTTACTGACCATACTTTCCATTGGTCCACCAATAACATTGCTTTTCTGGAAATGTTAGGCTTGAGCCACAAAAGTGTTGTTAGCAAAGTTGCTGAGCTGATATCGTAATAAAAAGTGATCATACTGGAAGGAAATTATCTAAAGTCATTGTAAAAGCTGTTAAATGTTGAAGCACTTGAAGTCAAGTAAGAGCCTTCGCCAAATTCGGCAGTTTTATGCTACTTTGTTGGCAGGAATGTGCTGGAAAGTATTCCCTGATCTACCTTTTTCGAAAACCATTTTGCAAAAGGGCATTTTTGCTACCTTTGCCCCCTTCCACAAGGCTCGGGTGATTTGAAGTGTCTTGGACCAAGCACATTGCTCTGTTCTGCTCTTGTTTTGCTTTTTTAATGAAGTAGCATATTATCAAGACTTTAATAATGATGCTAGGCTTAAGATGATGCTAGGCTTTAATAATGATGCTAGGCTTAAGATCGAGATCTATTTTGAACATTAAGGCTCAGATGAAAACATGGGTGGCGCCAGGAAATTTCCGGTAGAGGCTGACCTTTCCGATGAGTGGGCTAAAAGACGATTTTCAGGGTACTATAAATACCAAAATCTCCGAAAAATGTAGTTTTTCACCGTCCAACGGGATGACTAGCATGGTCCAACGGTGGGGAGCTATAACCCCCCAGCACACCCCTGGATAAATATTGCAACATCAACCAGATCACGTAGCCTAAGGAGCCATTCACATATTATGTCACGCATGGAAGGTGAGGAGGGGGTCTTTTAATGTTTGTAACAAATTATGACAAGGGGTGGATGGGTTGTTTTTGAAGTGTGATGTCAACATCTCTATGGGTGTCACATTTTTCTAACAACTCGAGATTTAACTGCAAGGTGAATATGCCATATGTAATATGGCGCCGCTAAAAAGAACCATATTTTTCTATCCAAATGGGTTGAAAATCTGTTGTATGATTGTGGTAAGTTCCTGTCTTCATTTAAATAGTAAGTAGAAAAAATAAACTATTATCTTATAGATGGATTGCATAAATACTTTATGTAAGTGCTGCTAAAACTGGCAAGGCTCTGGATACTGCTGATGTCAGCATTCGTTGTTTCTACCATTCCCTACCCATGTCTACCAATGGCCACATGGTCATAGCTTTTGTCGCTCCATTTTAGTGATATACTGTAGGTTATTATCAAGGTATACATATTTTTACTCAAACCTTTTTGATGATTTTTTATCCATTTCCTCTCTATGTATACCAATGTCCATATTGTCCTTAATCTTTGTTAGACCATTGTTGTGAAATATATCAGTTGTAATAAAGATATGTAACTTTTAGATCAAACCAATGTTGATGATTTTGTATCCAATTTCCCTCCATGTCTATCAATGTCCATATTTTTCATAATTTTCATTTCACCATCGTTGTGATATTTATTAAATAGTAATTATAGTGTAAAAATTTTGACTCAAACCTTTTTCATGATTTTTGTATCAATTTCCTCTCCATGTATACCAATGTCCAAAATGCTATTTTCACCATCGTTGTGATGATATACGAGAGGCCTTAACTCTCAAATGCTTCAAAAAGAAATCAGAAGCACATCTATTGGCTGATCAAAAATAATAACTGAAAACACGATCCCCTGGAAGAGCAGCAATAGTAGTATTACTCACCATTATGCCTGTTAATTTTTTTCTTAATATATTATTAAAAGTTTATATGCATATGTAATATTTTAGTTGCTGAAGGGCTATTTTTTTCGTGTACAAATAATCGATTACATACATACATACATCTTAGCGTCATTTCACATGGTCAAAGGATTTCTCCAGGCAGCTTGTACGCGCAAAATGTCGAGGTATTTCATTTGCAGGTTTTCTGTGGGATTGCGCATAATTTTGATTGCCCAAAGTGAACGCTATTGTTCAATAGGATTTACTTCAATTGCCCTTGGTGTATATGACCCTCAACGCACTTTTTCTGAAATTTATGAAAGTGATGCAATCATTTTCTCATCTTTCTTTTTCCTTTAGAGATGACAGATGTCTCACTGTTTTTTGCTTGCTATGCACCCTGTGAGTAGAGCTCTTTTCATTTTTGCAAAAATTTGCTCGTTCCACCATAACACGAACCTACTGATAGACCACAATCCACCTTTACCCCTCCCTTCTCACCGAACCATCCAGAAGGCTTCCGAAACTAACCATCAACCACTCCAACAAAAGTTGCAAAAATGTTAAAGGGCTTGCTGGTATTTTTCTCATTTTTGAATCAAAATTTTATCCCAAATGTTTTAAGAACATAAGATGCGAAAATCCCTCCTTTTTCTCCCTACCCCGTCGCAGTATTTGCTAGTAGGGAACAATAGCGTTTGCCCCAGTCTGTTTTGTAACAAAGCAACTGCATCATAGCGATAGCTCTTGGGGGGTGCTTTTCGTGCAGTGAATTTTATTGCGTCTCAGGTACAGTTTCATTGTTTCATTGCTTTTGAATTTTCAAGAAAGTGCGTGCATGCGCAAGTCGTGCATTGAGCTCCCATATAAATTACTACTCAATGTTCATTTGCCTTGCAGCATGGCCTTCGATTGATGTTTCTCTATTGCGTTTTCCTAGCTTTGATCTAGTACATCTCTACATCATAGTACTTGTATATATTAACATTTTTCAGGCATAAATCAACGAGAATTCTTCGATATATTGGGATTCCTGGAGCTCCACCCATCAGTAACTATACTTAGGAGCTAAAATCAATTGTATTAAATAATAGGTCGAAATATTCCAATCAGTAGATGATATGAAATACGAAAATCACTTATCTTAATAGTGCTTCTATTTTCGCTATGGCCAATTGCTTGTCTTGGGTAGTGTGTCCTTTCGCGATGACACGTAAAGCGGCACATGTAGAATGAATGTGCAACTTGAAATTTGTTCTGAAATGTGAGATGATAAGTAAGAATTTCGATCAAATCGATTTGCAATATGCACAGAATATGAAATAGAAATAATTCATGAAGTATTTTGGAGTTCAAGGTGACTTGGAATGCAATTTGTCGCCGTATGAAGATGAAGTTCCACCATCAATCGCTGCCCCAGCAGATTATTTCAGTTCAGACCTGAGTTCCTTTGAGAAAAGCACAACAAAAATAGCTTAATCTTGATTCTGTAACGTAGAGGTAATTTCTAATGTTCTTCTGCACAGCTGAAGCAGGCTATATGTAATGAAATAGTTGCAATTTTGTTGTCGATATTTACCTTTATCCAGCACGTGCTCTACAAGTTCTTTCCTGAGCTCCTTTCACGACCGATTCCAGAGAAGCAAAGGCTGATGAAATCGTGTGGCAGGGTATTTATACCCCTACCCACATTGACTCCTGGGTCTATTGTATTTAGCACGTGGGAAGCGCTTGATTGGGCTCCTGCAAGTGGTTTGAGATCATTTCTGCATAGTTTTCCGACTATTTTATCATTATTAATAAGGTACACACTTCCATTTTAAGCACGCACATTTTTTTTCGATTTTTGATATCTATTTAGTAGGAAATTGCTGATTGTGGTTTCCCCCAATGCGATGTCTCTTGCCTGTAATTTTTCACTAGGCCGATAATATTTTAAAGCTGTTTTACCTAATTCTCATATCGTCAATACAGCACCCTCAATGAAGAGAAATTTCAAACTGAATTCTCGTATCAGTTCATATGATCTGAATTTCTACAGCAAGAGTTTTCATCCTGAAATCAGCTGTTTTTCTGTTGTTTTGTTCTTTTTTTCCCAGGCTCTCCTATGGGTATTCTGTTGCTCCTGCAAGCATGATTTTGCAGCTGAGCGCAGGTTTATATTCGATACCCATGCTAATTTTAACTTTTTGAACCAAAAGCCTAGCCTCTTTTAGCACAATGTTCTTTGAAATAAGTATTCAAAAACATTTTCGGTGGCTCAAGTTTCATGCTTCCCACATTTCGTGTAATATTGGCCTGACTGACGGAAGTAGATCAATTCTTGGAACTATTCTAGTGTTTATGTCTGTAATCAAATACCTTCAAGTATTACATCCAAACTATGAAATTAATTTCCTATGAAGGCAGTATAGTAAATGCCTGAAATAGCTCATAAAAACTGAATATTTTTTTGCCTGATAAAGATATAACAAAAAGAAGATGCAAGATATTAGTTGATGAAAATCATAATTGATCAAGGACACCATTAGGGTAATGTCAATAAATACACACGACTTTGTTTACTCAAGCAAGCAATACAACTAATAATTTCACTTGCTTCTGAATACACAAATACATTTCCAATTTAGCTAAAGATCGTTGCTATATTACACGCAATAGAGAGTTTACGCAACACGACGCGTCTGCTCATGACGAGCCAAAGGAGTCTAGAAACTAGCGCGATATTCAGATTCGCGCCAATGCTTGCGAAAGGATGGCGTGACCGCGCTCGTTTCTACACTTCTTTGGCTCGTCGTCAGGAGGCGCGTCGTGAACTCTCTAATGAAAAACTAAGAGACGATCCTGAAAATTATATCAAAGGAATCATCGCATAACAGCAGAAATGAGGCATCAACCGAAAATAGGCTCGAGAAGAAAAATAAATACAGAATGGGCATTTAGAAAATTAGAATATGCTCTTAAAAAGTAAATTCAACTCAACGATGCAAGCCGTCTACTTTCAAGAAAGAACGCCATTTTTCAGATGCAATTATAGAGATAACAATTAATAGCAATAGTTAGGTATGCTACAGGCAATGACTACCCAAAAAGCTGTGAATCACTTCAAATATATTTCTAGGAATATAATTATCAATTTCTCATCGAAGTTGAGCAAACTACAAAGCAGATAAGCTATAGGCTCCTCCACATCTAGCTGAAATCTACCTTGGGCGCTGCGCTGCATTTTGAAAAAAATTTTTAACTTTTTTTTGTTCTCCGCTATCTTAGATCAATTCAGAAAATACTTTTTTACTCAGCAATTCGGGCTTAAACCTATGAGAAGTATACATTGAACGACGCAGAATCTTATGGCGCATCTCATAAATTTTAAAAATGAAATACGTCTTTTGGAAAATCAGGAATTAACTGCGAATAACCGATTTTCTTTTGTCTCCTCAGAACGAGATCACTATTGTTATTTTTGAATTTCTTTGTGTAAAAGGGCGATTTCGAAAACTCGATGTAGAAAAAGCCTACTAACTTGACAAGGAATCAGCCAAAAAATTTTTTAAAACACGCCGTAGTACAGGACAGCCTTCTGCAGCTTTTTGGAGTAAAATCGGTAATATTAAGTGCACATGAACACAAAAAATCGACTCTTCCTGATTTAATTGGCCTTTTGTGCTGAAGACAAAAGAATCTCTTTGCAAAACAAAGAGTTCTTCGGGCCTGGACGAGCGAATTAGCAATAAAACCTAAAATACTAAGTGAAAAATTTCGAAAAAAATTTACAATGTGTAACCACAAATGATACATAAAAATCACTAACTTCAACCATGCCACGCTTTAAAGGAAAATCAAAATACTGCTCGAATTCGAAATGAATAGGGTTCACACCTCAAGAAAAGTGATTTGAATAGAGTCATAAAGACATTTCAAAAGAGGTTGATTTGTTTGCAACCTATTGGAGGAAGTTTGAAGTTGGATGTTGTTGTTCCACAGCGATCATGTACAAAATGTAGACCATTTAGTGGATTAATTTCTCCTCAGCAAGTAAAGCTATAGTCATTGCAATTTGAAGATTATTGGGATCAAGCTAGTGAACTGATTTCGATACAAAAACAGGGCTACAGGACATAGAAGGTCAAATAATCTAAGGCTATTACTATTAAAGTACGCTGAACATTGGGAAACTGTTAGCATTTGTTACTCAGTGGATGAATGAAGGTTTGGTTCACTATTACAATCAAGACTCTTCAGTCTCCTTTTTAGCTTAAAAAGTAAAGCTAGACAGGTAGAAACTGAATATAGGATTGCAGTGGGTTCAAGTACCTCTTCTTCAATTAACTTATGTGGACAAAGAGGTCTTCTAATTTTGGAAAAATGGGGTTGAATACTTATCATGAAAGAGGAGCAGATCCCATTAGTACCCGTAGGACCCAGATTCCATGAAGGAAATAACAGAGTTGATAATGTGGGGGGAATTTCCTACGTAAAGCAGTGGCTCTGTAAGCTACAGGGGACACATACAGAACAATCCTAAATGTACAGAAAAATACTAACATAAATTGTTGGGGAATTACTGCTTTACGTTGATGAAAACGAAAAATACAGAATACTTAAAGGAGAACGATAACAACAGTTTCAAATAAATTGCGCACGAAACGAACGTTTTTAAAACTTAATAAAAATAAAACTAATCTCAGAAATGCGATATTTGCTAATTGATGGCTTTTTGTATATGCTCATCATCTGTGCTCTCGCTAGCTTCTCTGGAATGATATATGTATTGCATGCGTACTACGAAGGAGCAAACGAAGAGATCCCACACAACCCTTTGCTCTACAATTAAGGGGAATGGTTTCTATTTTCCAAACAAATATGCACACAGAACACAGAACAATTAAGTAAATACTGGCAAAAAGGGGAAAATATAAAAATGGATAGCACCAAAATAAAAAAGTAAAGTGGCACAACAAAGGTTAAGTTAAGTGCACAATCAAATTCTATGGTCATTTGAAAGGTTCCTCAATGAACTGGGGGAAGCGATTTGCTATATAGCAAATTATGCCCTGACTTGGACTAAAGCATTGTAGAATGGAACACACTTTGCAAGTGAAATAAACACAAAATTGTATAGCTCAGGGTTGCTTGGTTGTAGCATAACACAAGCTGACAAGCAAGGATAGGAGAGGACAGAAGATAGTCAAGAGAGGGTGAACTATGCAAAACCCAAGAGAACATTCTTTTAGCATAAGCACAGAATAATGGAATAAATCGAGATACGATATAGCAGAACATTTTTGTTCCTGCATCCCTACACAAGTTTTGAGGATTCCAGATGTCGATCAATGTATAGAAACATTTTTAAACTTTCCAGTTTCAAAGTATGCAGACAAATCGAAAGACCTTCAATGCATTTTTGCAGTAAAGGATCAATGTGTAACGGAGAATTTCAGAATTCGCATTTTCATACTCTATGAAATTTCTTTTGATGCAATTACCTCTCCAAAACAGAGGAGCGAGCATAAAATAAGGGAATAAATTTCTCGATATCTACGTCGTCAAATATGAACACAACATGATAATGGAAAACAATTAATTATTTTTTACTCTGATTAGTAATCTTCTTGAACCATGACTTCTCAGCTGACGCAGTACTTGCTGCGTGGAGCTTCAGTTCTAAATGATCAGCACGCTCTTTCGCCTCTGCCAAATTCATTTTCGCCGAAATAAGTTCATTTTCTAGGATTGTAATTCTCTCTTTATCATCGTCCTTCAACTTCACAAACAGTTGCAAGTCCGCATCTCCTTCTTTTCCCACACTTGAGCCACCATTCGATGAATGCTGCTGACTGCCCAAAAACTTAGAACATTCAGGACATTCGCTCACTTTGCTCTACGATAAATTTAACGATCAATGATTCAAAAGCTATGGTACCAGCTATGTTGAAGATTAAATCAATAAATCTCTTGATAATGCAAATAGACTTCAGTGCTTCCACTATTAAAAATGAGACTTCCTTCTGTTTATGGTCTTAATCCTCTAAACCTCCCTTCCAATATTTTGAAATTTCTTTCCAATTTCCTTACACAACCAGATCAACGATTTTAAGCCAGGAAAGCACTAAAATGGTGCTAAAGTAGCAGAACAGATTTCCTTCGACACTTCATAATTCCCCAATTTTTTACAAGAACATTTAATTTCTCCCTGAACCTTAATGCTTTTCAAACTTTTAGATTTCGAGTCTAAGATTTATTTTTCAATCATTCAACGACAAAAGATGTAATTTCAAAAGTAATTTAAATCTTTGCTCATTTGCTACTTGATTATAGAAACAAAAAATTAAACATTTTTGATCACTGGCATTTCTTGCCAATGTATTGAACAGATCACGTGTGTTATAGCTCAAATTGTGTTTCAGTAGTTTCATACCATAAGAAATTTTAATAAAATCATAATTTTTAACACACAGAAACACTTAAAAATTGAACCTCAATTTCTAAGTGTTTATGTGTGTTGAAAATTATGGTTTATTAAAATTTCCTAAGGTATGAAACTACCGAAAATCAAAAAATTAAATATGATAATAAATTTATTAACTAAAGCTGAAACTCAATGTAAAAAAAGTAAAGTTGAAACTCTATGTTTTCAAAATGCATTAGCCTAGCACTATAAAGAATTTTAATAATAATACTAAATTATTTGAATATGAACCTTAGCATTCTCATAGACTTTCTTCTCGAAAAAGCGTGCATCTGATTAAGTGGCAATCCGTGCTAGTTTATGCAAAAATTGTGGTACTGTTCAACTATTGCACCATTAAATTTAGGCCAAAAACAGGAAAATGGTTGACAGAGCAAAGGGGTTTCGATTTCAATCAACAGCAATTTACAATATTCATAATGACTGCCATCAAGTAAAGTATCACAGGGTTAAACAGCAAAGAAACATAGCTAAAAGCAAATGAAACAGGAATTTTTCATAAAAAAGCTGGAAAATTATAGAATTGGTCACTTTTGCTAATATTTCTCAAACTTCCCCCATCTCCTGCTATATTTCAGATGTCCTACATTTTCCTTCCAATTTTCATTTCCTTCTCATTTCCTCCCAATAGTCCGAAATTTCTCGAAGAAAGGAAATTTCCTTTTATGTGGAAGCATTGAAAGACTTATCAACTGCAGCGAGGTTGTGAACACTATAATAAATTAGCAGCAAGATACTCAGAGCTTTGAAAGAGGAACTCTAGAATGAGTCACACAAGGTAAAAAGAAAACTTTAGAACAAGTTAGCAACAAAAATGAAAGAAAACAGATTGGTCCTACAGTGTAACCCAGAAAATGCAGAAAAATATCAATGCTCTCAATGAATGAGCCACTAGCCCACGAGCAAAAGTGAAGTAAAAATCTAAGGTAGCGGGACATTCCAGGGACCAAACGAAAAAACAAACAAGAGAGCATATTAAAATAAAAAACTTACTTTAATTTTCAACAATTCCTTTTCGAGGCCATCTTTGAATTTCTCGTTTCTTTCTTCCAGATCAGAACAAACCTGCAAACAAATTGAGTAATCAAGTAGATATTCGAGAAATATTATAAACACAAAAGCTTTTGTAAAGTGTGGAATGATATTGCTAGTAAATCAGAATCAATAATGGAAGAGCAAAAATGGCTCTTATCCCCTTGCTTTTTGATGTACTGAAGATAAAGGATGACTCAATTGCTAAACACCACTTGGCAGTGTTAATGATCACCATGGAATATTACGGAAAATCAATAACGGGTAGTCTGAATTCATTTTAATTACCAAAAAGTGCTATTTGCACTGGTTAAACCTAAAGCAATATATATATATATATATATATATATATATATATATATATATATATATATATATATATAT
>OLMO02000238.1:7950173-7972364 GCA_900291935.2 Cassiopea xamachana | reverse complement strand
ATATATATATATATATATATATATATATATATATATATATATATATATATATATATATATTTACACATACACACATACATATACACATAAATACATAAATGCTGACAAATTGGTACTAAAGTTGAGTGACGAGGCAAAATGAAACACATACAAAGTGACACTAATTGATGAGACTAGAACACTTACAAAGTCATGAGGTGCAAGATGAAAGATATAAGTTAATAAACATGAAGAACCGAAAATCATTGACAGAAAATACATGGAATTACTTTTGGAGAAATGCTATTATGTCAGATCCGGAAAAGGAAGCGAAATTCAAATTAATGACATAAGATTAGGGTAGGTTCCTATATTAACATTAGCAACACAAAGCCAAAAAGTTAGCTATAACAAGATGAAAGAATAAATAGATAAAGACATAGAAACTGAGCCACAAAACCAATTAAATTAAAGAACTTCGCAGAATACACAGCAAATGGCTACTAGAATCAACCAAAACAAATTGAATAAAAGAAAAAAGAAAAAATATCTTGCCACTGTCACTACTGAAGTTGCAACGATTTTGATATAAACAAAGAATGGTACAAGCGCGACATGCCTGTCAGCTGAATCCAACCAACATGGCATTCTAACTGCGTACGTCAACATGACAGTATAGTTTGTTCCTGAATTGATAAAACCGCAGATGATACAACAAGTGAAATACTTACATGAAGAAGTAGGACAGCTACCACATATGACAATCCTTGACAATAACCAGTGTCTTCATCATAAACAGAATATGCCTAAAAGATCGACACATTCGTATCAACAACTATACTTTTAATTACTTTGGAAACTCGCGAGGATAATCAATCATTCACATTCTTAATCAGCACACTCTCATTCGCTCACCTACTCGCTGTAACAAGTACTCGCTCCCTAAATGGATGCATAACTAACCTTCATTCACTTACCATCTCACTAATTTTCTCACTTACTAACTCACTAATTCACTAGCATCTCTATACTCACCCATATGCTCACGCTCACAAAATACATTCACAATCACGAATACAGTTACATTCATTCAGTCATTAACACATTCCCTCAGTTATTCATACACAAACACACACAAACACTCATTGGCTCACTCACTCACTCACTCACTCACTCACTCACTCACTCACTCACTCACTCACTCACTCACTCACTCACTCACTCACTCATTCACTAATTCACTTACTCACTCACTCACTCACTCACTCACTCACTCACTCATTCGCTTTCTCACTAACTAGCTGACTTTTTCAGCCTGCAAGCTATCCCCATAATATCCAGGCAGGAATGGGGTTGGGTAAGTAAGATCTATCTTCAGTGGATCAATTTTCGCTAGGGTTAATTTTCGTAATTTCGCGAGTTATGGGCAAATGTGCGAAAGTATGTCCTAACGAAAATATCAATGAAGGCCAATTCACGAAAATTAACACTAGCGAAAAATTTGAAAAAGGATGATTCACGAAAAAACATTTGCGAAATTTTTTTTTAAACCTGCGTTTGTTATCTGTTTTTGAAGAAAGATCGAATGTCTTTTGCGCCCTTTGGGTTTAGCTATTTACTATTTTTCTAATTCTAAAAGTTTATGACTCGCGAAAATTTTTAAAACAGCCGCTTCGCGAAAATTAATACCGTGAAATATGACTTTTTCAACTTGTGAAAATTAGTTCTCGCGAAAATTGCTCCACTTAAGATAAATATCAAGTGTTTGCGTATATGGGGAGGGGTCAAGGCTTTGAAAAATTGCGCTAACGTACTATGTGCATGCAGGGCCGTCGAGAGAATTCTGAGGCCCCGGGGAAAAAGTGAAAGACGAGGCCCCTTGCGAGCGAAGCGAGAAGTAAATTATCAGGGTCTAGAAATTAACTTTAGAAAATTACTGCTGGTTTACTTTATGAGGCCCCCCCAACATTGAAGTATTGGGCGTTATGAGGTCCCTTGGAGCTTGTAGCATTGGGGTAATTTGCCCCCTATGCCCCCCTCTCGGCGACCCTGTGTGCATAAATTAACAAAACTCTGAGTACATTTAACCAAAGTTCTTCATATTTGAAACGCATTCCTAGAACAGGTCGCGTCATAATCATGCTAGTGTGAACAAATGCCGTAAACTTAGGAGGCGATTGGTTGAAAAATTACTCTCAAGTCATAAACAAACTCAGCGCTGCCTAAAAAAGCCAGGAAAACAAGTGACAGAATGAGAAAGAGCTGCTTTGATGTCCGGTCTCTAAGCACGTGCTATTGACTTGAAAATCAATATGAAACCGTGACATTTTACATTTGGATACATGAGAATGTCACTTTATGAAATTGAGCTCGGCAACTTTTATTGAGGTCTGATATCTAGATCATAAATGAATAACGCAAAACAAGAGTTCAATCCAGCGCAATCCTCTACCACGCCTATTACCATATAAATTAGGCAATGGTACTATCCTAAAAATCTAACAAAGGTGTGGTGTTGCAGGAAGTAGATGTAGGCCATGCACTGGACTATGCTCATGTTTGCAATGATGTTTTTGTCAACGCTGTCCATGTGAAGGGGGACAAAGCAGTGAAAGCAGGACAAAGCAAACATTGGTTGTAAAACAAGACTTTTGCGCTAACTTTCCAATCAATACATTCAACTCTCTGTCTCTCCACATAGGACAATCCAATAACATATCTATTTTCAAGAAGGCAATAAAAACTTATTTTTTTGAACAAGCATTTAATTTCTAAATGTTTTTTTATTATAGATACTGTAATTTTTAGAAAATTTATTGTAATTTTAAGTAATTGTGACTTGATGATATTTTTTACTTCTATTAATTTCACTTACTATTGTGGGAGCCGCAGAGTATTGTGCAATATAGGGGCGTATTATAAATTCAATTACGTTGTATTACATGACATTACAATCAAAGCTATCAAGCTCATGCTAAAAGAATTTGATAGTATATAACAACCACTCTGTTCAGAACACTTTTTTTCTTTTCATAAGAGTGCATCCCTCCTCTCTCCTCCTTTGGCAAATGCTTACATAAGAACTTATCCATCCTAGCCCACACGCGAGGGCTTAGCACCCCAAAAACTCTCTTAATTTTGGCAAGAGGAGGGGTGAGTCCCCCGAGCTCCTACCACGGCACTCCTAAAGTGGAGGGAAACTACAAACGTAAAATAAATGCTGCAAGAGGAAGGAGACAGAAATTAAGGGGCGGAGATACACTTCAAGACAATTCAAAAAGTCAGGGTTACTCTTTAAAAATTTTTAGAGATCAGAAGAAAGTTGAATTAGTTCATCAAAATGTGAATTAATCTTGATATTAATTGTGGAAAGGGCGTAAGAAGCAAAGCTCACCTATATGAAGCATGCAAAGAACACTAAGTCCCGTTCTGAAGGGACACTTTGTTCTAGGTTATGATACTTTACCCTAGTGCTAAGTGCAAGTCCAGAGGTAAACTGCACTGATGACGAATGTCTGTAAGTTTGGGCAAGACCATGGTTCACAAGATTTGATTATACAACTCTTTTAAAGGGAGTTTTAAATCCTACTTATTGCAAGCTTCACTCATTATTCACAATTACTAGTCAGTATGATATTCCCCGAAAGCATTTAATAAATATGCCTTTTCCTAATCATGCAAGCAACTTATAATATTCCGTGTGATAACGACAAAGAGTACTCTTTGATATCGAATAGCCCATTTTCATTTATTAAATACCCCCCAACTAAGAAATTTTGAAGAAAGCCCAACCCCCTCTTTTACTAGCACCCTAACCTAATAAAATACATTGGGTTACTGTCTATTGATCATTGACTCCCCCATCTATTAACAACTCCACCAATTTAAGCATTTTTAGCAAAATGTCAGCCCCCTCTCCTAATTATATCCCCCACTATTCGGTGCCAAAGAATATAAAATTTGGGATTTTGAACATTATCCGAAATAAACACAAACCTTGCATATTCTGTGTAGAGATTCTCGTCCTTGGCCATCGGCCTCTCTGAAGAACTCATGTGCTGGAAATGTTCTCGTGACATCCCATAATATTACTTGCTCATGGGGCGAATCCTATGAAAAAATTAAGCCATAACCAAATTGATATTTTTAGAAAAAGTCATGATAAGATCACGACAGATAACGAAACATAATATACTAAAGAAAAGATTCTCCTAGGCCAGGGCCTAAATAAGAACGGTTGTGTCTACGAATTGTCATATTGAAAATTGAGTAAGTGGTCAAAGTAGGTGACAGTTTTATTGAACAAAATTCTCTTATAGATAGCTTCTGACATTACTCGAACGTTTTTTGACATCAACAATGTGCATAATTTTGAAAACTATAGCTTCTTACTTAATTACGCACGAACTAGGAATTAGAATTGATAAGCTCCCAACTTTTGTGGGAAATGGGCCTGGTACTGAACAAGTGTCCTCAACAGCTCACCCCTTTTTTCTTAGATAGCGGTCCTATAAACATACCTAATTTCAGACCCTTTTCTACGTACTATTACTAGGGTAAGATTACTATATCCATGGGATCTTATGTGCTTTAGATTCACCCCTCTCCATCCTAATGAGAATCGATCTACTCAAAGCAGGCCTTATTGTTGGAAGACCACTTTTTGATCCAAATAACTGCTAGGCTTCGTGTTACATCACAATAACCAACAAAAAAGCCATTTGCTCCACTGTCTACAAATACACACCTTTTTTATAACAATAACTAATTTTTCGCTGAACCTCATATTCTTAATTTTAATCTTAAAAATAGAAGGTGTAGCTACGTCTGAAAATTAAAGGATTATATTCAAATCTTTACTGGTGTCTTATTATATCATAAAGCAAAATGAAAGTGGAGCAGAATAACAAATATTGTATCTATAGTGAAAAAGGTTAATATCCAAACAGTACTTTGGTTCAAATATACAAAAATTCTAAGTCTTGATGAAACTTGAGCCTTGTATTATTCTTAAATTTCAGCGATTCTGGGCCTGAATATTCTTATAAACTTAGCATGTAATAGATGCTTTTTTCTACTCTGTTTCTAGCTTATTCAAAGATTTTCTTGTAAAACAGTTCATTCAAGTTATTGTTTGAAACTCAGCCAGCCAATGTTTCCTACTTTTCTTATGTTTTGCCTAATTTCAGCTTGAAGTTTCTTACATGTGGAGTAATGGGGGAAAAGCTTGGATAACGTTGCATCGAGATAAAAAACATTAGTGGTAGGCCAATCGACAAAACAGAGGTCGTGTGAAGTCTCTAAAAGCCGTTGATCCACGACAACGAAATAAAACGCCATGAAACTGCTGAATTACTTATTCTTTTTGATGTATGATCTATTCTGCTTATTAACTATTGAAGATTCAATCACAATCCATAAATAATTTAGCATAATTATAACAAGCTTCTTGCTTTTGCCTTTGCTTTACAATTCATCATGCTAGCTGCGGTTTTCAACTTCAACCTCCAGTAGATTCTAGCTGGATTGTGCTATTCTGTCAAAGATGCACTTTGTCCGCGGTTAGGTCACTTCCTTAATGGCATAATTCTTGGAAGTGTGTACTGAAAAGCTTTAAGTCATAAATATAAGGGACGCCTGCACACTCTTTTTTATACAAATGCCTAACTATTTTCCGAGCCTCAATACTCTGAAATTTTTCTGGTTTTGAGTCTAGAATTACTCTTAAATTATTCTTAAATACCAAAGGTGTAACTTTGCCTAAAAATGTATGGAAAACATCCCAATCTTTGTTGATATTTTACTACATCACAAAACTAAGCAGGAGTATACATTGTGTATCGATAATGGAAAAGTACTTATAAAAGTAGTATTATAATTAGGATGCAAAAAATTCTTATGTCTTGATGACTCTTGAGCCACGCATTATTCATAAATTTTTCCTAAATTTCAGCGATTTTGAGCCTCAATATTCTTATAAACTTTATTCCTATAAACAGAGTGTATCATGTTTAATCCTTTCGATTTATATCAATCACGTCAATCGACAGGGCACACCTCCCCCCTCTGCTCCCTTTAGCTGAAGGTAGAGATCGCTCCCGTTATTCCTGAGTGCCAGGAATCCCCAGCAACTATCTTCTACTGCCGATAAAGTTTCTTCTAAATAGTTCAGAAAGCAAAACAAAATCAATTGAAAACCAAGCTCTACGTAATTTCCTTGGCCGCACTGCATTCTAGCTTCCTAGGAATCTATAAAGTCCTTTATTCTGAAAAATCCTGCCTATTTAGACAGACAGATTTAGGTTTACATGGAGAAAAATGGAACACCTGGTGACAAATGGAACACATAGTGAGCATATGGGAATATGCAATGGAAAGCCCAATGGAAAGCGCAATGGAAAGCGCAATGGAAAGCGCAATGTTTACAACATAGGCAATTCCTACTTTGCTCTGGCTGATAATCAGTTCTTGGAAACAATACCTGCTTCCTCATTTCGTGAAGGCTATTTTGAATTAATTGACGGCTGCTAATTCATTTTCCATCGCCTTAAAAAGAAGGGTAAAATAAAACGCTTACATATGTGCCGATACACGGGGAACTCTCTCTGACACGTTTCTCGTCGTGGCTCGTTTCTTGAAATTTACAAGGAAAGAGCTAAGAAATTTTTGACAAATTGGATATTGAAATCCGTCATCTAGTTCAACGTAAAGCTGAATCAAAAACTATGTGAACATGATTTTTGCTTGCACTGATGCATTTTGCTTGTTACTACGGTAACGTTTTCTAAGGCAAAGTCGACACAGAACAGAAACACGTCTGAATTCTGATGCTTATTTTCAAGACTGACTAAATCAATTCAAGTTATCTGTTCAGCATGCACGATACGTAATGGTGTTAATTACTGTACATATTGAGAACCAATAGGCTAAGTATGGCATAGGTGCAACTAATCCCTTTGACCTAGGACCTTATTAACGCTACACTACTATTAGTATGTTTACTATGTTAACATTTTGTTTACGTGTTCAATGCTATTTTTTTCATTAAAGTACGAACCTTTTAAGACAATTTCAGAACTAGAATGTGGCCAAAAATTAAGAAACATTTACTACTAGACTTTGAGCTAGGTTTCTTACAGAAAAAAACGTGTTTTCGTTATTAGTATTTTGTCTGATTTTGATTGCAAAATTTTACTAGTTCAATTAGTCGTAAAACCTTGAGTAGGTATGCTCAAAAGAGCAATCTTCATATCATCTTTTGTAAAACTACTGTAAAAGTACTGAAAGCCCTAGCAAATACTTCACTAATAGTGTAGTTTGTGAAAGGGCAATGAAGGTTATTATAGGTTACTGAAGGTCAATGAAGTTCAAAAGGTTGGTGCAGGTCAACGCCAGTCAATGCAATCCAAGCATCATGGTATTGCTAGTAATTCCAACGAATGCAATGAGAAAACTCCTACGATTTTATACAAAGCAACTATCTGCAGTAAATACTGGGGCATCTTAAAAGGAGAAACTTCAATTCTCCAATGAACGCCCCCCTCCCCTCAAGGAAGCTTTGAGCAGAGACCACACACTAGTGCAGTGGTTTCCAACCTTTTAGAACTGACTTCTTGATTATAAGGATTTCAATGATGACAGTGATCGATAGCCAAGGATTTAAGTTAAAAAAAGACGAATGAAGTATAATCTAAGATTCACAATTTAATATTCACAAAAAATTACGTACTTACAGATTCTTACAGTGGCATAAACTAAGAATTAATTACAATAATCAAACAATTACTATAAAACAAATCCAAGATAATAAATACTAAATAATTATTATGTGTTTTTCAAATACACATAAAACTACCAAGGCACACAAAATAATCCATAAAATAATCCATAAACAAATATTTTATAATTATCTTCTATTTTATTTACAATGTAGTAACATACTTCATGTCACCCCAGAAAACAAGTAAGTCATTAGCTGACACGCTTTCATGCATACCCGCAGCTGATTGTGAAAATTATGATGGCTGTACCACGTAGGCCACTATACACTCTTTTTACAAGAATAACTTAACTTTCACTGAGCCTCAATATCCTTAATTTTTTTGGTTTTGAGCTTTAGGATATTCTTAAACTCGCCTGAAAATCAATGGAATATATTCAAATATATGCTGATGTCTTACTTCATCATAAAGCAAAACAAAAGTGGAACAGAATACTAAGTATTGCATCGATAGTGCAAAATTACTCTACAAACAGTATTACAACTCGAATTTTTGAACTTTTATACCAGGCTTGAGTTCTACAGTATTATAAAATCATTTTTAAATGTCAGCAATTCTGAGCTTCAGTATTCGTATAAACGTTATTCTTATAAGAGTCTATCCCTTCTATGAATTATACAAACTTGCGTGTATATTATACTAGATGTGTAGATGTGGATGTGCATATATATATATATATATACATATAGATAAATATAAATATATATATGTATATTTATATATGATATATTTATATATATGCATAATGCATAAGTATCTTACATTAGGTTAACAGGTATGCATGATAAATATTACAGCCAATAATACTTGCTGAAACGCGGATGACACATCCTATCACTCTCTTCCTACACACACTTTGCGTCAGCTGTGAATGTATCAACAGCTTTTACAAATGCATCCTTCACGTTGTATTGATATTGACGTCATTAAGCAGCATTGGCGCCGCCAACATCCCGCCGCTATGCCTCATGAGATTCAAACACGACGCAAAATGATGACGTAGCAAAATATGAGGACGGATTCATGACTAATTCCTTGGGACTTAAAGGAATTCCTTTAATGCAAAATCCATTAAATTCCAAGCTCCTTGGCAAAGTAGAGCCGTGTAAACAAAGCCTATCAATGAAAAGCCGTCAATAATGGGTCCTAACTGAGTTTACGCTGCAACAATATTTGTTACCATAGCAAAACATCCAAAGCCTCCTGCTACGCCTGATATCGGTTATTGTATGGCATAAATTTTCTCATGACATGAAAACAAAGCACAACAAAACACCAACCAGCTTATGCCGGAGTTATTTCCTGCCTCGTAACAGCAGTTTCGTTTTCACAAACACAAGCTGCCTTTGTTTACTTCTTAACATCAATGGGATTTTTGAATTCTGTATAAAAACCAACGAATTTACTAGTCGTATTGCAAATCGTCAAAATATGAAGGGGAATAAAGAGGGGTAAGACTCAGGGAGTTAACGCATTATTGCGTGCAACACGGGAGACCACTCCAGGCCTATAACAGGTAACCCCTAATGGGTTGTTGACCTTTCTAATTCCTATCTTTTGCTGCTGTCACGATAGATTCTAGAAACATGAGCGTGCAATACTGTGGGGTAATGAAAAGTGGTAGGTATCGTGCAATACCTTACAAAGCCTAGAGATACCTCAGCAAATAGAAAAATAACATGTACACGAGTAATATAATGGCATACTGCTGCAGAAAAGCGCTATATGAGTAGCATCGATCCCTTAATCTATGGCTTCTATGGTATCTCGCTTCATCGCACTCGATTGGAATTCCTGGTCACAGGGTAAATATTTCACTACCAAGTAATCATGTGACTCTCACCTGATTTAGGAAGTTAACTGTAAAAGCCGTCTCACCGACTGTTTGTCAGAGATCTACTTCCATTTTCAATAGCCAGCTATCTCACACAAAAGACCATTTACATTTTCAAGACGTGATTCAGGCGAGTCAAATTACTGGGTGTATTTACAACCCACAAGGTGCTTTATCACTTTCCGCTTAGGAAATATAACAATATCTAAGTGGGTCGCGCATTGCCAAAACACATGAGGTAAAACTGTATCTAAACATACTGTGTGACGCCATGATACATACGAACTTGTACTATCATTCTGGACGAAAATAAAAATTCTATAAGGGGAAGTTTAACTTCAATAGCTGATCAACTGTTTATCTGTACAATATCCGCTCTCGTTTAATCCATCTATACAATCGTTCTTTCCATGGCTAACGTGTACTACTCCTACTTTATACAAACCCATGGAACTAACCATTTGCATGGCCAAATAGTGGTTTCACCATTCACATCGAATTCCTCTTTCTACTTCATCTTTTACTGCAAGCAAATCGATGCATCTCAACATACACAAGCCTTTCACCGGCAACTGTTCATGAAAGCTTGATTCCAAGCAGCTTCGTGTGATTTCGAGTAGCTTCTTGGAGTGTGAGGGTTACTTGACCCCGCAGAACCAGTCAGAAAACTCCCCAGAACGCTTTTGCTGCCATGATGACTTCCGGGTGTTCCATGTCCGAGCCTTCGGGAAGAACCGCCGCTTCCTACGCTGCTCAAGGACCCTCGAGAAGCCGATCTAGAACCGGAGGCGGATTTCGAAGTAGTTAACCTGGTTCTTGCTCCTTTGATACTAATTGGTTCTGTTTTTGAAGAGGGTGATCCACTAGGCCCTGCGCCATCCATTTGCTTGACTCTGTCAATATCTTTGTCTCTCGCAACATCTTCCTTTTTCCTTGTTGTTAGCCTGTTAGGTGCAGAGCTACTTAACTGGTGTGCCGTAGAAACAACATCGTCATCTTTTCCACTCTTCTTTAGAAACCCAAACAGTGTGAAAGCGACCATCAGATACCGATAATAACTCGATTCGTCATCCATGATTCCCGCAAGCAAACGTGCAACGATATGTTCACAACTACAATATTCGCAACTCAACCGATATCCTGTTTCGACGCTACTGAATTCACAAGCGCGCTTTCAAGTTATAAACACGAAGGTCATGTGATAGAATCAGCACGTGATTAATTCATGATATCACAGGGGTTTACTATATTAAACATACTACGTAATCACAGGGAGATCAGATTGCAGATAGTGCTGCAGAAATACTGCAGTAAGCACTAGCTACTGCAGCCAAGCACTAGAACTGGTCAAGTGAAGGCTAAATCAAGGATAATGTTATGCAGCCCCCACCTTGACAGAAAAGATACTACAAGTGAATCCCAAGGGGCAGGGGCGGGTCCAGAACTGGGCTTTGAGGGGGCCATGGCCCCGTTTTATTGTCTTTTTCATGTGAGAAGTTCTTACTGCAATGGTTTGCTATAGGAAATACTACCGTTTTGGAGGGGCTATGGCCATGTGGCCCCCATCTAGGTACACCCCTGCCAAGGGGAATGGATATTTGAAGGGCTATTCAGTCAGTTCTTATGCGGCTCATCCTCATTCAGGCTCTGCCTTTAGTCGCCCCTAGGTAAAATAAGTTTGAAATGGCTGTGATAAAAAATACAGTGAAATCCCTGATAAAAACACCACGCAATTGCAACATGGTTTGAATTTTTGCAGTGAAAAGTAAATCTACTGTCAACTGCATCGTCTAGAAATGCTTGCGATAACTTTTTTGCATAAGTAGCCTGGCCTAGTGGTAAAAGTTTCTCAATTTTTGGCCACGTTTTAGTCCTCAAGTTTCCTAAAAGTTTCTAAAGTTAACAAAATAAATTGCAATAAAAACGAGAAAACAAAACATGAATGTAGCAAACTATTAGTATTATATCTTACATTTCAGGGTGTTTAGTACAAGGCTAGTTACATACCGGTTTCGTATCTAAAAAAACGTGTACTTTGAAAAGTCAGACAGAAGGAGTGTGAGCTAGTGAGAAAATGGCACGTGAAAAACGTGAACGTCACACTAGTCTTCCTTTGTATTGCTAAAACTCCAACAAAAACCAAAGACTGTTTGGTGAACTTTGAACCTGAACATTTTTCTCAAACTATTACGAAAATATCAGCAAATTTGAGACTGAATATTCATAAATATATCCGTGAAAGAATCTGAGCATTCACTGAAGAACAATATAACAAGAATAGAAGGGGGAAAGACTGGCTTGAGACAAATTTTAAGACATCTATAATGAGATTCTGTTGATCATTATAATAGAAATTTGTAGATGGGGTAGGAGACCTGATAAATGTTTTCGCCCATTACACAATTCAAATGCTTTTATAAATATATTTCAAGCGTGTGATAAATCTTGTCGCTGGAATTTTGATGCTCCCACTCCGCAAAGCCACCTTACATTACTATTACCATCATAGACAAATGCATTTTTGAGGAATATTAAACAATTATCTGGCTGAATGATGGATAACATAAATAAAAGAACATCATGTGTTCATAAGCTATATTTAAAATAATCACTGTGAAAAAAGGTTCTCTTTCGTCTGGTTTCAAGTGGCACGAAAAGCAGTGGCGTAGCAAGATGCATTGACCTGGTGAGGGTAAATATTGTCTCTACCCTCACGTTGGGGGCAAGAATTTTATGCAATAAGTAAGTACTTAACATACAATTGCACAAATAATCTTGCAGGGGGCAAAATACATAGTCAGATTTTCACTCTAGTGGGGCATTGCCTCTCCGCACTCCCTATAGCTCTTTTTTTTCTATAAGAATAACTTAACTTTTTCCGAGCCTCAATATTCCTAAATTTTTCTGATCTTGAGCCTATAATTAATTTTAACTTATTCTTAAATACCAAAGGTTTAACTTCGCCTAAAATTTAAGATATATATTCCAATCTTTACTGATGTTTTACTACATCATAAAACTCAGCAAGAGTTTATATTTTGTATAGATAATGCAAAAGTACACCTGAAAGCAGTATTACAACCAGGATACAAAAATTCTTATGTCTTTGATGAATCTTGAGCCTCGCATTATACTTAAATTTCAGCTATTTTGAGCCTCAATATTCTCATAAACTTCATTCTAATAAGAAAAAGAGTTGCCTTATTTTGTGGCATCTGGATAATTTCGGACGAAAAGGCATTTTGAAAATGTAATTTAACAAGTTGGGGGAAACTTGTGCTTAGCCGCAAAGCTCGGGATAATTAAAACTTGCCTTTACGTTCAGCATACGCTATAAATTATTTCACCTCAAAAGCCACAACTATTTTTCGACATCTTTCAGAAACAATGTGGAAATATTTGCAGTAGCAATTTCACAAACCGAGGGGCATACCACTCAGAGAAATATTGCATACTATGAGACAAAATCATGAAAAAATATAATCAAAAATCAAAGACAAGATAACAAGAGAAAAACGCAAAACAACAACAAGAAATAACGAGAATCACAACATATACAAAAACCACATAAAAATTCCAAAAATCATAAAAAGCCACAAAAATCTCATTTACATTTTAACGAGTACTACACGGCTAATCAGAAACAAGTTAAAAAGAATAGGGTGCTCTGAAATTGCTTTTCAAAGTACTAAAGGAGGAAAAACGAACTCGCCACAACAACAAGGAATCAATGAAATAGGTGGGAGCAAATATGGAAGAGCACTAGGTGACTGTTTTTTCAAGTGCTGCAATGTTTCGAGAAATTTCGTCAAGACATTTGACTTGAGGTCTATCACTGGCTAAACCTGATGCATGTGACAATGGCAACACATCACATGTGCTTACTCATCATAAATCACACACGCGCACCGTCAAATGTAATAGTTAATGTACATGAGGTAATATGTACTATGCAGGAAGTCAAGGACACCTCGTGACAAAGGGGTTTATGACTAACACCAAAGAGTCATGCAAGAAAGGCCAAGGAGCTGCAATCTGCAGGATTGGCTTTGTGATCCCCTCCCAGATGGAGTTCATTTGACGGAAGGATAAACGCAAAGAAATAACTCAAATGTGTTTCCTCTCGCTCGAATATATACTCTTACCACACTACCGAAGTCTTTCGCAAGCACCTACAGTACAACAACTAACTCTAATCTATTAGTGGTGTATTATATATATATATATATATATATATATATATATATATATATATATATATATATATATATATATATATATATATATATATATATATATATATATATATATATATATATATATATATATATATATATATATATATATATATATATATATATATATATATATATATATCATCGGAATACTGATTCGGGATGAGTCAGCAATTTTGAGCGACTTAGAGTAATCGTTATTCAGTATAAAATACAATAAAAAGACAATGCTAGTTCTTTCCAGTATGCCTAGTCTAGTCGTGTATGACGCAAGGGTAAATAATCCTTAATCCTTAAACAAACAGTAGAATGGAATGCTGCATACAGTCACTATAACGGGGTTCTTTGCATCCTGCTTAGAGCTTTCGTAAAATACGGAATGGTAATGTGTTGCCAGATACTCCAAGGCCTAACTATATTCTTAAATAGAGATGACCAAACGTACTATAGACCGTAGATAAACATATATAGCATGGCGCACGCCAAGTAAATATATGCGCGAAGCAATGCGCTGTGCGTGTTCTTTACCTTAATTCTGAACATAAAATCAGCATTATTACAGCTTCCACAGGGACGCCGGAGCATCAGTAGGGTGGGGGGGGGATCTGAAGCGCGGGGAAGGGAACTTGCACTCATTATGAAGTCACAACGACGTCAGAATTTTAACTTACGGGCTCCTTTTCACAAACATATGTTTCCAAAAATGGTTGCATTTCGTGGCACATGATGAATTACTGAGGATAGAAGGAGGTCGGGCCTTACAAAGGATCAAATGAAGGAAGGAAATGTGAAAAAATTCTACCAGTAGGTAGCATAAGAAGGGCACTTTTTCCCTCTTACCCCTGCTCTTGATGGGCAGGGGGCCTGCTCCCCCTTCATCCCCCGTGCACCGGCGTCCCTGGGGTTTCTCTTGTAGATACAGCCAACAAACTGTGTTGTAAACAAACATACGGAGCTGGGAAGTCTTTAAACGATCTAAACTCTCATTATAGACACATTTTGACATTTGAAGAACGTTGCCAGGACTTCCTTTAACATTTTCATTATTGGGCTATTGGCGCCGTGGGCCCTTTCCTTTGTCCAGTAAAAGGAAAAACTCAAGGTCATTGGCCAAATGTTTAGAGATTTTGCAGTTTGTTTCGTAATAAAAAGAAAAATACGTAGAAACGATATTCATTCTAAATATTAAGGGGTTTGGGGGACAACACTGATGAAACATGGCTGTGAATGAAGCGGCCATCATATGGTTTTCACCGAGTAGTCATATTTCCTCAATAGATGGCATTAGCCGGTAACACATGAATGGAAAGACCTAAATTCTTTCATAAAAACCGGGCATGTGAGTGACACAAAAGCGTCCTTGTGATTTCAGAAACAAACCTCCATAAAAAACCAGTCACTTATGATGTTACCTTAACTAAGACGTGTTGTGAATCTATAATACTTGCCAAAAGTCCCTGGGAAACTTTGAAGAAATTATGAAAAACTATAGCCTTCTCAGCATTTCAATCACTACGCCTTCTACACACCCCCTTCCCCACAAAACAATGTTGGTCTGTTCCTGAGACACTTGGCGTTATTGTGCACGAAAAACTTTTCCGCTACTGCATGTACTTCTCTCAAAAACCAACATTGTTTATGGGGAGGAGGGGGACGAATGTGCCGTCCAGAACAAAAATTTGCAAAGTGCCCCAGGACTTTTGGCGAGTATTGTACCTACAAACTCGGATAAACAGAATAAATTCGAGAGAGTCTACTTTCTAATGAAGTTCCTTGGAGCGCTATGCTGAGTCAATTCTGAACCCAGCAGCAATTCTAGAAGGCATGGAAATACCGGAGAGATTAAGGAACTGAAAAAAGAAGCCAGCCCTCAAACGGAGCCCGACGAACAACAATTAAATACATTTTGAAGTATACTTTTTAATAAGAAACTCAGCATCTAGTACTAAGGGTTTCTTAATTTGACATGAAAATTTTTGAATTTTGGTACTAAAAGATTTTTAAGTACTTTCTTATTTTTGGGACCGCAATTTTTAAGTCTCATAGACACTGGATGGAGATAAATCTCATCGTCACGAACAATGTCAAAGAAGATCAAAATCTCAAGTTACATTCTTTTCCAAACAAAAATCAACCAAATTAGCGATTGAAAGCAAGTCAATGGACTCTTTTTTCACTGATTGAGATTGTGCAACTTCTTAATTTTTTGACCAGCGTAGTACTCGCTTCTCACAAAACAGTTTCTTACGAAAAGACGTATAACCATCAGATTCTAATCTTATCTTCAGATTTTCTCATCCAAAATGATACTCGACAGCCTAAACGTGCTTCCACCTGCTATACAGTAGTGAAATTCCACACCTTATGAAGCAAAAGGAAGAATCATAGATGCAGATGCTAAAAGATGCATAGACTAGACTTTAGGTACGAGAAGTGGTTGAAATGCAAAAAAGCAAGGCGTTAAGATGATTTCATCAATATGCACTGAGGATACTTGCTGGGCAGGCCATGCGCGGCGGCTACCATAGCAAAACAAAGTAAGAACAATGATAAAACAGGTTATCTTCGAGAGGAAAGAAGAAAAATCTATCACAATCGTAAAGAGAGGGTTGCGAGCAATCTGGTGAATAGTAAGTGCTGGTATTAATAAATTTATGGCTTTTTCATGAGTCCAGACGATACAGACGCGAACATTTCTTGGTCTTTGGGCATTATTATTTGGCCCTGATGGCAAATGAATCTTAATGAGAAAGCATAGGTGTCGATAACACAAAACTATAGGACGAATTCGAAAGGAATGCAAAAATGGCAGGGAACAGATGGGGGTAAGGATGCCTGTAAGTAAACGCTCTATTTATTACAGCCACAATACTGAATTTGTTTCTGCTGACCCTAAAATCTACTGCAAAAAATAAATCTTCATATAATTGATACCGCAAAGAGCAAAATACCTCAAATGCACTTATTTGAATAAAAATTCTTTCCTCACAGAGCTTTTAGTTATCACTGTCACCATTCTCATATCTATATATTTAATGCAGACACTGAACATCAAAGATAGCATTCTGCTATCTCAGTTCAAATTACAATACAGCGACCAAGGGTAGCACACATTGGCAAAATCACTCGTTGTATTTGCCAGTCTCAGAGTATAGACCTTCAGACAGATTGAAAGTTTTTTGGTTCAATGGGAAGAGGTAATTCCCTGGAATATTGATGATCTCTAATGGGAAGTGTTTGGGCCTCCTGTTTGAATAGGAAACTAAGAAAGTTGCTGGTAGAAAAACTTGAACTTAAGAGTTTTGTGGGAGAGCAGAAGAGGAGTCATTGCAAAAGATGCTATAGAATTGAAGACATGCTAGATTTTGCTGCAACGTCTGCCGAGTCTCACTGGAAATTCATGTCATGTTTAACTTTCGTGGCAGCAAAATCTAATCATTCGTAAACTTCCTGCTTTACAAATGGTGAATGTGGTAAACAATCAGTCATATGAACTACAATCAAATGACTTGAACAGGAATATGAATCATCGACATTGACTTAACAGACTAGCAATATCAATTCAGTGGCTGGGTATCTTGATTGCTTCAACGACACTTGAACGGCCAGTGCTGTGTTTGATGATAGCAGATCGCCATTTAAATCATCATGAACAATGATTCAAAGAATTGCGAATTTCACTTCTTAAATCACAACTCAAAACATATTAAATAGCCTTAGCTGTGATATGAGAGTAATAACAAAAAGATTTTTGAAAGTAAGAAAAATTCGTACCTTTGTCACAAGAATAGAATAGTTGTTTAGAATCTCTGGGTCATGATCCACATCTGCAAGCATCTGCCATATTTGCCCTCGCATAGGGTCAGGAACACCCTGGAGAGGCAAAGGTTTTATACTAGAATTCAGCATAAGAAAACAGAAGTCACATGTCCAAAATAAGCAAAACACTTTTGACGGAAGAATACAGCGAAAGAACATGCATTGTTCACCAATTAGACAGAAATGTTGCTATGAAATTATACATTAGGTTATAGTACATTATTTTTCTTAAAAGAATACCTAATGTTTGCTCAACCTGATATTCTTAATTTTTTCCATTTGAACCTAAGATTATTCCTAAACTATTCTTAAGTGCCAAAGGTGGAGATTCGCTTGGAAATTAAAGGAATACACGTTTCTTTTTTATAAGAAAAAAGTTTATAAGAAAATGAGGTTCAAATCGTCAAAATCTTAAGAAAACCGTAAGAAAATCACGAGGCTCAATTTCCAAACTTACGTGTTTTTATAGGCCATAAATCGGTATTTCGTCGTTATTGCATTCAAAATGTTAAAGATGGAGTTCAAATTCAAGTATACAATATTATTAAAGAGAGTGTAAACGACTCTAGCCAGTTTATTTCAGTAAAAGTTAAGAAAAATTTAAGAAAATCTCAGGCTTAATTTCGGGAAAAGTTAAGAAAATTGAGGCTCAGGCAAAATAATGATTTTCTTATAAAAAACGTGTATATTAAAATGTTTGCCGATGTCTTAGTTTTTCATAAAGCAAAATAAAAGTGGAACAGAATGATAAATATTGTATCGATAGTGCAAAAGTTAATCCAAAAGCCATATCATAACTCGAATACTCAAAAATTCTAAATCTTGATGTATTATGAAATTATTTTTAAGTGTCAAAGGCGTAGCTTGGTCTGGAAATGAAAGGAGTATATTCAAATCTTTGTTGATTTCATAATTAACCATGAAGCAAATCAAAAGAGGACCAGAAAAAATAAATATTTTATTGATTGTCCAAACATTAATTTAAAAGCACCATTTTAGCTCGAATACACAAACTTTCTAAATCTTCATGAAGCTTGAACCTTGCATTATTTTTAAATTATTCTTAAATTTTCAGCGATTCTGAGCCTTAATATTCTTATAAACTTTATTCTTATAAAAAAGAGTGCATACAATATTTTCAATATACTTCCTTGTGATTAAAACAATTCTACGGAAGCTATTAGAAAATATGTACATAGACTTGCATCCAATGATAGATAGATCAAAATAAAATGTGTGTTAAAAATCATATAAACAGTGCAGGCTTCGTATGTTTAAAGACATTTTAACACACCTTTCGAACAAGCTGCACCAACTGACTAGGCCTTGTTTGCTGATCTTTCCATTTGAGGAGCACATCTGCCCAACCAGAAACCTCTTCCTCACTCCATACTTTGCTTACTTCTCCACTTCCGGATAGCAAAGGCTCATCGTCTTCCTCATCCGGGCCTAAAGGTTAATTCAAGTTACTTACAAATGACAATGTATAAAAACTAATACTACTACATAGAGCAGGCATGTCCAAAGTCCGGCCCGCGGGCCAAATCCGGCCCTCGGTCAAATTTTATCCGGCCCGCAGCCTAGTCATGAAATACATAACGCCCGTATACTGTTATTTGGCTAGCAGTATTAACATTCTTCATTTACCCACTAGAGACCAACAGCACTTTACAAAACACAACCCCCAACCCGCTAGAATTCATGGTCAGTGGTTTTCCACCAGAATTCTAACGTAAGAGCACAATTACTTCTGTTTAAGAAAAAGGTTAAGTGAATATTCAAGTGCATGTGATATGCTTGTTTCAAATGTACCAAAAACATTCTTAAGATGTTGAAATTGAAACAAAAAAAGCAAATATGAAACACAAAGTGGCTTCCAAAAATTTTCTTAAATTATCGTTGCTATATGTAAAAAAGGTTGGCCCCCACCACGTTTACAATAGAAAATCTGGCCCCCGTCGCAAAAAGTTTGGACACCTCTGACATAGAGGGTATCTGACAAATCAGGGAAGTCGCTTTCACTGATATTATCCTAAGTTCTCCTGAATTCCACCCAGTTTTCCTCGATTCAATAAAGATTCTGAGCAAATACAACACACTACGCTTACCACAATATAAGGCTATTTAAGCAAACTTTCACCTATTTGAGCTAATTGTGATCTATTTCCATCATGGAAAATGAAAACCAACAATTCCATTGTAGGTATAACTTGTTCTTGCGAGTTTTTTTTTAGCATATATGGAATTTAATTAACTGAACAAGCAAAGACAAACATTTTCCCTGATATTTTCCTAATTGCTTCAAGCATTAGCCAAAAGACAAACATTTTCCCTGATATTTTCCTAATTGTTTCAAGCATTAGCCAAATTCCCTGATTTTCCCCAAATATTTTTAAGCTAACCCCATTTCCCTCGAGTTTACCCTGATTTTCCTGAGCTCACTAATTTTGCAGACACCCTGTACGTACTAATGCATTCTTCAAGAGGTGAGGGAGCAACGCCAACTGAATTCAAACCAAAAAGAAAGAAAATAAATTGCAAAGAATAAACTAATAAAAAAAGTCAAAAAATAGAAAGCACCATGATCTGTACACATTGAAAATTCTCTAACAAGTTCCTTATAATTGTACCCACATCTCCTAAAACCCTTGTTTTTCTTGGCATCAGCTTGCCAGGCAAGCATTTGACACACTCAAAAGAAAACATTGATTTCGTTTACTTTAATAGCAATACCTCCCCTTCCATAAAGACTCCTCTAAAGTAAAAATACTCTTAAGAGTTCTTAAGTAATCTATAGCACATGTTCTATACAGGGGCGAAGTAATTCTTCAAGTACTGGCGGGGGGGGGGGTGCCAGAAATTTTTGCCTGAGTTTTTACAATTTTTTGCAAACCCAAAAGTCCAATGAATGATTGTGCAACTATTCTATGTTGGCCTCTGTATGTAATTCTTTTGTATGATACAATAGGATTAAAGCCACACATGAATTTCTTGAAAAGCAGAAAAAAAGTAAATAAATTCCTGTTTGTAGGATTTAAAAAAGCTCAAAAGTAACTCTACATGACTTTGCATTTACCAACAGACTGGCAATTTCTCATAATTGCCAGTTACGTTCCTCAATTTAAAAGCAAAGAAATTTCCAAACATTTGACCACAAATTCTAACTGTCTAGAAATATTCGGGGTGTCATAGAATCACCTACACCCAGTAGCTACTCCTGTAATAACATGGTGACTCAGTAAATTCTACCTTTTTGCAAAAGACTAATGATTAGAAACTTCAACTTGAAGCTTCCTTCATCAATACTGCACATCTTTCAGCATAAGGAAGGACATTCCAAAAATACCTTCCTGGAGAGCAGCAATGTTAATTTTGAAAAAATTTAGATACAACAAAAAACCTCTTGTAAATGCTCACATGAAGGCTAAGCATCGTAGAATCCGTGAATGCTATTAATATTCGTGTTGGAGAAAGGTCAACATAATCCAAACAGAACAGGAACGCACGCTATGTGCAGTAAATGTTTTCAAAAAGGATTCCATGGGTTTTCACTGTTGTTATAGCAAGGCAATACTAAGTACATAAGATTGTTTTTCCTCACCAAAATCATACAACAGAGTTGAGAAAAACGGTTCTCTAACTATATGAACAGTATTCTCATGTAGTAGAATTCAGAAAAAATATCTTTGGGTTCCTGCACGTTACTAAGAATATGTAGGCGAAAGAATGCAAACGAATCAGCTAACAGTTAAAAATTGAAGTTCACTATATGCAAACCAAATCTAGGTAAACAAGTCTGAAATTTCCGTCTATGGCTCCTGTGTTTCTAAATAACTTCTAGAATTCTCCAGATTTCTAAATTAACTTCATTAAATTGCAAAAATTATGCAAATTTATACCATCTTAATCATAGCAAATGAACGGGGCTGTTTCATGTTACAATTTGTAATCCACAGGAGCAAACTTCGGTTGCCATTATCCTTACTCTAGAGTACCGAATAATTGGGGTGGTTGGAAATACTTCAAAATTTGATGAATTGAGAGTTGGAAAAAGTGGTATGTATGTATAAATCTAGAGTAAAGCTTTACGGAACAGTATTATGTAATATGTATACCATAGAACAAAAATATCAAAATAAGCAATAAAAGTATGGTAAAACCATAAAACCATTATAGTTTTATGCTTTTTACTAGATTTTTAATGATTTATATATATATATATATATATATATATATATATATATATATATATATATATATATATATATATATATATATATATATATATATATATATATATATATATATATATATATATATATATATATATATATATATATATACATGAACTCATTAGCTAGCGACAAGCCAGAATTTCTCCTTTCTAGGTGCAAACTGTAGCATGTTTAAATGATCAGAAACAATATATAATATATATATATATATATATATTATATATTGTTATATATATGTTATATATATATATATATATATATATATATATATGTTATGTATATATATATATATATATATATATATATAT
>OLMO02000238.1:7872258-7950113 GCA_900291935.2 Cassiopea xamachana | reverse complement strand
ATATATATATATATATATATATATGTTTATATATACCATTGGCCTGACAATTCCAACGACAGTGGGCATGTCGTCCTTTATTAAATGTAATGGACTTTCGTTTCTGTCTGGAATAAGAGCGAGGGGGTTGGACAAATCTTTAAAAGTAATAATCGCGGGGGGAGCGATTAGTCGGTACTCTAAGCTAAAATTCTTCTTGCAGGCACAAATGCAAGAACTGCGAACACAAACATAATAACACCAAAGGCAAACAGAAAAAGAGCAAACAGAAGACACAGCGATAGCAGACACAAGAATAATAGCAAACACAAACACAACAAAAGGAAACACAAACTTAAAAATAGCATTGCAAAAAAAAGATAGCTGCACAAATAAAAGAATAACGAACACACAAACATACTAACAAATGTAAACATAAGGAGAAAAAAGTTGATGCAATTTTTTGATCTAAATTTTGTCTTTACCCAAGAAAAACATCAAGCATAGATTGATTTTCTGCGAGTTTACTTGGAAAAGACTTACCCATAATCTCAACTGGCTCATCATCATTGTCAATTGACGATTCAGCAATGAAGCTACCTTTCTTAGTAGATTTCTTCGTTAACATAAAATTCTCTGTCGATTTTGGGTGGCTTGTTCTGCGTAATGATGATGCAGTAACTAGCCGGTCAAGTTCATAGTATCTTTCTCCAGATTCAAGGAAGTTCTAAAACGGATAATTAATTAAACTTTTGTGACATTTATAAAGAAATAGATAGAGTTTTTCAATGTATTAATAGCTGCAGCTAGAAAAAAAACTTTAGCTACTACTGTCCATATCATAAGACAAATAACCGAGGAGTTCGAAATACAATAGGAATGAATTGAAAAGTAGCTTGAGAAGCTAAATAATGTCCCCTCCTGTCGGGCACATGCTCCTAAAAACAGACTATATGCTCAAGGTACCTCTTTTAAATCCATAATATACTCTTCATGCAGCCTCGGTTTGGATGGATTCCAGAATTTCTCATTTGTTGTGAAAATCTTAACTTTCGACTCCTTTACAACTCTTACTGGCTCTTTGAGATCGGAGAAAACTAGGTCAGCTGCCACAGATATGAAAACCCGAGTACCTAAAAAGTTAAATGAATTTCTATTGACATTCTACTGTCTATTTTGAAGATGTTTGAACGTTTTTGAAAGATAAATACACTACATCCAGAAAGATCTAGTTTGACTTGTATTAGCAGTCCTGAGAAAGCCTCCAGCTGAAGCACCAATAAACCAAATTCAACTATAGCCTGGAAAGATGACTTAATATCAGCTGCTATTTTGAAAATTAAGCTATCAATTATTGGAATATTTCAGCAAGTAGCATTACAGCAACTTTTCCAGTATTTCATATTTGTCTGTAATCTATAAAAAGCAAGATTTTCAATATTTTATCAACCTTTTGGGGATACCGCATTGAGCACTTTCAGGTCTGGCCAGTTGGGATACCAAGTTCCACAAATTATGTGTTCACGTCCATTATTTTTGCTCTCCATTTGCACCTAAAATATTCCCAGGAGTTCCTTCTTTAGAAATATACTCACAATGGCATGCACATTCTTTAGAAACTTATACACATTAATTACAGTAATTAAATTCACCAAAAAGCACAAAAGCAAACAATTAAAGAGGAAAACATGATTGCAAATTAATGCAAGTACTCTAGAGTACCAAATAATCATCCCCTCCTGACTGTTTATAGAAAAAATTTTTTCCAATCCCCCATTGCTACTCAAACCTCTCTAATATTAACTTTAGAGAATCTAAAGTCAGTTCTCAGAGACAGTTCCCCGACCTTTGTTCTTTATTTTCAACCCAACCTATTTTTCCATTCCCCTATTTTATTCCAACTCCTCTTATTATTAATTTTCCAAAAAAATTTTACCCACCAGCATTTACCACACCCAATTAATTATTTAGTACCCTAAAGTAGGGTTTTTCAATTATTTTTTGCAAGGACCCCCCAATGGAAAGAGAACCTATTTACTCCCTACAAATAAGACCATTATCCAATTGCTATAAATAAGACCATAACCTAATCGCTATAAATAAGACCATCATATATCAAAGTTGTATATGTATGCCTGTTCCTCCAGTCATACACACCCCCTCTAGAATTGCATCACGCCCCCCTCAGGGTTGTGGCCTACTATTTGAGAAATGCTGCTCTAGAGTACCATTAATCTTCCATATAACTGGGGGGGCACCAATATGTGAATGTTAATATAGAATTAACAAATACAATAAAAGGTTGCTTTTTTCTATCTAAAAATATGAACCTACAGGCAAATGGACTACAAAAGGGGGTAGACTACAAAAGGGAAGGTTTTTGTTCTTCTACAATTTGAAAATATGCATATCTGAAAATTTCCTACACTTGTGTGCTAGCAACAAAAGAACAGTACAGATAAAGAGCAGAAGTAGAAGTGTAAATTTCCACTCTCAGCTCAAACTGTTCAACAAAGAAGAGCCAGGTGTAAAATAAAGGCCTTTTAACACTCACTATTTTGAAAAACAAATGCAAAAATCTTTCCATATCAAAAAATGCTACTTATAAGGAGAAACAAAGATTTCAAATATGCATATTATTTTTTATATTAATCTCGTAAGTTGCTGAAAAAGATTGCATACAAAATTTAAAGTAATTCAGCATTATCTGCTAACTTGAATTATCTGCAGTTGTTTACCAGCTTTTATAAAAAGAATGAGCAAAAAATTGATGCTGATGATAAGCAAGTATTTGTCTGCAATAGACTTCTGTGATAAGCTGCCCACAAATTACAGCTCTTCTATGCATATCTGCAGGTGTCCTATTTTCCAGCTTATGAAATTAGTTCTGATACTTAAAAGGCATTTTGAGATAATTGTGATGCTATGTGCATAGCTATCATGGAAGATGTAGACTTCACTAACATAAAGATATCTGAATATAAATTGTTACATAGTAAGATGAAAATAAGCCTACTTGGTCAAGCAAATGCATCTTTTGGACATCAACATTCCTTCCAGGTGCTAGCAGCAATCCAAAACATCTGACGAATGAACAAAGATGTCAGAAATTGTAATAGTGCTATCACTAAGTGCAGGGTTTAGAAATAGCCATGGTTAATGGCTGTGATTTGGAGGAAGGTTTTTATGTCTATGTCAGTTTTGAGGAGGCCTAATAATTCTGCAAAAAAATGTGCCTAGGGAATAATCTTGATGTATGAAAATAAAGCGATCTGGCATGTGGAAAATGGAGAGGCAGCCTGGGAAGCTTCATTTCAATGTCAGTTAGTGACAAAGGTTATATGCAATGATGTATCTGCGAGAGGAAGGCTTGATGCTTTCTGGACTCTGACATAGTAGCTATAATTGTATTACAAGATATTTTTTCTAGCTAGGATGTCTCCTAAAGATGCAAATGGGAGCATCTTAAAGCAAACTTAAACTAGTATAGTGGCAGAAGTGATGTAGCGGAGTGGCAGAAGTGATGTAGCAGAGTGGCTGAATAACAGTGCTACAAATTTTTGGCACCACAAGTTTAAATATGCATTTAGTTGGATGTAATGAATTATATATTAAAACTTAACTACACAAAACAGCTATTCTACCTTTCTATATGCAGGGTTTTGTTTGTATGTTGTTCCAATGTCAAGATTACCCTTTTAGGCAAATTTTCTCTTAACTTGAAGCAATTCTTGTCTCTTGCAACCTGTGCCAGTGTACCTTTGCTATCCTGTTCTTGAATATCAATTGTAACATCAAATTTGAATGTCAAATTATTTGGATCTAATCTACCCTCACGCAAGACACCATTGAGTGATTGAGTTTCCTGCAATATAAAAGAAATGCATAATATTGTTTAAATGATTCTGAATGAAGCAATGAGCACTTGACATTGCTTGCTTGATCTAAGTATAGATGTCCCTTGACCCAAATTAATTTCCAACTAACAAATTAGCACAACAAACAATCAAAGTAGCAAAATATCAAATCTAATATTCTGCACTCTATTGGAGCTCATCACTACAAAACTGGTAATTGTTGGAGGCTCCACTACATTCCCAGTTACACAGCAATTGCTAGCATATGCATATCCTGCCTAAATTTTCCATCATTCTATTTGTGAAACTATAATTGAATCAACATTCCTATTATAATTATCACAACAACAATGGTTCAAGATCAAACCACCACATATATCACTTCAATTTTGCTATGAAATAATTTCTTCTTGTACCTTCTGTTTGTATGCATAATAGTTAACAAAATTTGGAACTGCAATTGTGATTCAAGACTTGGGTATCCTAAATAGAGAGTTTCTTGCTGCTGAGGCATGTCAAATGCTTTATTTAAGATAGAAAAGGATAAAGCAGAGCTATTAAAGCAACGATATTACTGGTGTTTTAGCTACAACAATAAAGTTCCTATTTGGCATGAGCAATTGCATTGTTGATAGTAATGTCTGTATGGGTGATTTTTTGCACGTGCTGAGGATTTTGCATGCGTGTGGACACACATACATGTGATCACATGTGTTTACAAGCATGGACTGTGAAAAGACAAGGGAGTTGATCATACTATTGACATACTCCTATGGCCTACTACCAGGTTGAGGCTTCCCAGAATAATTTCAACAGCAACTTTTTTCATGAAGCCTTAAAGAGATGTCTAATTGTACTCCCTCTCAAGTTCTATGCCAGGGAATACTATGGGTTAAGAAATTAAGAGATAAAACCAAGAACAAGAGCACTACCAATTGCAATGTGTAATTGACAAAATGTCATACCATTCTGTTTTTCCTTAATATATTTGAAAAACTTTGTATTATCTTTACTGCCTAAAATGCAATTTTATATTTAGGTACACAATCAGAAAAGAAAGGAAAACAAAAACATCTACATAGAATAAAGGAAATTGTACTGCAAGAAGCAGAAATGACATTGTAGAGTAAAACAATGTTGAAATAGGTCTCTTAATACAGCATACATAGAGAAATGTGATCCCACAAACTATTTACTTGCTACCAAAACAAGACAGTCAAGATACACTATGCAAAGAGTTAAATAATTGATATTTGCAAATGGAAACATCTGCAAATCTTCACAGAAACAGACAATACAGCATGGTCCCTGCTTGCAAGAAATGTGTATCTTACAAAATACAAAAATAAAAAAGTAACAGTAGCACTATTCTACTTGCAATGCACAATACTAAGAGGCAATTGAGGAAACTAAATAAAAAATACTCACTGTGTCTTCTTCAGTACACTTGAAGACATGACACTGAAATGAATCTTCACCATGGGGCACATTAAATGCTACACAGTCTTTCTCTTTATTATCATCATCAGCTTTGCCCCAAAATATGATTTTTTTGGCATCATAAGAGGCAATATTAGCCCGAGACTCTGGGTCTATCAACTTAACACTCCCCTCAGAAGTGAGTCCTACTCCAAGGATAACATCAATGCTGACATTGGCATTGTCTCTCATTATGGAAATGGTGCGCTTCAATTCAAGTTCACTTGCTGGGGCATTGACACATGCAGAACCAAGGTACGTTATACCATGGTAAAATACACAAGCATCTTTGGCATTCTCTTCAGAAGCCAATTTTCCAACAGAATTATTTGTGACTTCATCAGAAGCATCACTTTCATCATCAAATTGTACCTGAACTTCACTCGGATCAATATCTTCAAATTCAGAATCTTTTCTAGTTTCTCTTGGTCCTTTTACTTCTATCATCCATCTATTACTATGCAAATCAACCATAGCTACATTTTCAATGCCTTCTTCATTATCATACCTCTGGTTTACATGAGAAAGAAAATCAACATCTAGCTGGGCCTCTGCCATAAGGGTTGGAACATCATCACCATGATCTATTTTTCCTAGCTTTGGTTCCAAATCAAGTCCATGAACCTCTGAGAAACTGCTAATGCTGCTATGAGCTGACTTGTTTATGCGCCCAACTAGGCCAAAATCAAGGGAGTTGTCTGATTTCTCATCTAGACTTCTAATACTCGCAATATCACTGCCATTGTTTGGACATACTACAAAGTCTTTCTCTGAAGTTGATGACTGATTTGCCTGGCTCCCAACACCAGATACTTCTACTAATTGTCCTTCCATCATCAAGCTAATAATTAAGAAAAGACAAAGAAACTAACTAAAAATTCATCTTACTCCAACAATGGATTGTAAAAATAAGTTAAATTGCAGTCTCCCATTAACCTAGCATATACATGATGTAGAATTAATCAACTAAGAGGCCATTCTGCAAATTTGCACCTCTCAATCGAATAGAGGGGGTACCCCCATAAATTATACACCATTGGATAGCTCTTGATGTGGAAATTCATATGGCACTTGTTCTAACTAATTATTTATAGGTATTATTGTCAGACAGTTTGAATTCTCCTCGTTCTGAATTCAAAAGGTCTCTAATACAACGGCTAGCTTTCACAGTCGTCAACTGATTGATGAAGAACATTATAGCTTAATGAGGCGGTGAATAAGTTAAGCGTCTTCCTGAATGTTCCCGAATTCAATTGGGCCGAGACATTTTTGTCATCTAAAATAATATTTAAGCTCAGAAACATACAAATTCCTATAAAAGCGGCCGTCTGTGGTATAAGATCAAAACTGCCACTACAGCTATACGGACACCTTTCATACAGTATGAATTCTAACACGGTTGAAATTTGTGTTGTTATAATCCCTATAATTTGGGCTCGACAGCCTAAGAATCAAAGTCGATGCTTTCTAATCACTGGCCCGATCTGAAATACGATCAGTCAAAAACTATAACATATACACATTCCTTACAGCCTACAGTATATTCTTAAAAGTAAAGATTTAAAAAATGAAAGAATCGAACAGTTGCCCATCTTTTATCCTCTATCAGAGTCTATGCTATAACATCTCACGGGAAAATAGCCAAAAATATAAATTAACAAAAACAACTTGCGAAGCTACCTTACCATTAGTTGTTGTAGAGTGCAAATAATTTCAGATTGGCTAGAAAGCTGCTAACTATTGTCATAACTCCACCGAAAATGCCGCTTGAGCTAACAACACCTGACCATACTTCCAGCTTCACAATTTCATGTTTTCATTTCTAGCTGGTCACCAGCTCCTTTTCTCTATGACCTCTAGTGACGTCACGGGATGAAATCTCACGAATGTCTGTCAAGGGGATGCTTGTGGTAAATTTCATGCATCTGCATTCAACTCTAGTCTTGTCCCATCCACTGCTCTTCTTTCTTTATTTATCCTTCTAAAATTAGTCTCTAAAGCAAGTCGTCAAACCTACAAGACACAGATAAAGTGCTCCACTGGAACCGGAAGCAAGACTGAGAGATGGAAATAAAGTGCAATAACCTTTATCCCGTGCCTTGGTTGTTATTCTGCAATGTCAATATCGGGTTTTACTGATTCCTTAGAATAAACAGCTTAATCTACTCTCTTCGATTATTTTCACTTCAGTCACACGCTTTTGATAGTTCTATAAGTTCCTTATTTTTGGACCTCTTTTTATAAAATTCTAGTACTAAAATTTCCTTAATAGTTCCATAGTTTTCACTGCACATATAGTGCCATAAAAGCCGTACAAACATAAAGAAACATGAAAATTCTGAATTTTTGCATTTAATTTTGGCTAGAATTTAAGACTAAAGGCACAAATAAGGCAGAAAAGAAGTTTTACGAATGTATCTATGGGAGGTTTGCTGCAAATGGATCGAACCGGCTTCCCTATTCTTGATTATTTGCAGTCATAAAAAATTTTCGAATTGAAAAGTTCTTTAGAGTTTTTTCCCGTTAGTAGTATAAGTTCCTTAAATATTCCGGCTGTCTACATGCAGGTTCCTAATAAAGTGATTCCATATAAAAAAAGCGTGCACTAGGATATTGTATCCTTTAAGTAATTTCCTCTATGTGATTATATTTCACTGCGTTCTGCTATTCCGTATGCATCCATCGTAGTGATTTAAACAAATCATCTAAAGTATTACAGCAATAGATCTGAATACTGTTTTATACTTATTGAGTTGTTGTTATTCTGTTTACAGGGACGTGCATTGAAACATTACAATTCAAACTAATGAGGCTTTTGATAAAAAGGGTGCCCTTTTTCCTACAAAGAGATTTCCTTTAAGAAATTTGCTCTCAACATAAAGTTCAAATGTTTTTATGTACTCTTTATAGCTTGTTCAATTCTCTACAATTTTTCTTAGCATAATATGCATACATTATTATAGTATTTTTCATGACTTTTGTATGTATGGATACTAATTTCCAGCATGAACTGAATTGAAGATTGATTCAGGGGTGTAAGTACGACAGACCGACTGCCCCAAGCTCCGTCTTCGACCTTTATGACTTGTCAACCTTCGTGACCTTCCAGTTTCTACTCTCGCATTAAACTCCTGAGCCCCAAATTGACGGGGGTTTGGAATAGTAGATGGTTTGAAATTTCCTAAAAAGCCAAAAATTCTCTATGAAGGAGCCAATAGATAATATTTTGGGGCATTGCACCCCCTCAATGTGTACCACATGCAATGTATAATGTGTTTCAAATTGCATGTATACAGTGGAGTATAAGAACTGATTTGAAACAAAATCAACCAATGATGATGCAAAATTAAACAGCTCTAAATTGCTTTTTCATTTCCTTGGATAGTGATATATGCGTGCACACTAAAACCACTGTCGTTAATAAACAGTTTATGATTTGCGACGCAGAGGCTCAAGACGGCTTACAGAAGTCTGGACCCTAGCGGGTTGTGTTACTGCTTTTCATTGGGTTTAGTCATTGCGATAATCTAGCAACTTTCAACCATTGAGGCTTGCCTCTACCTTTAGGTATATGGTATATAAAATATGGCCTATAGTTGCAGTAAAACACTGTCGTAATGAAGTAATATTGCATATCACCAAGTTGTCTGCGTTCCTCCTTCACACTTAAGAAAGTTCATAAGTGTAAATGCATTCAAAATGAGAATTATCTGCGCATGACGTGCTGTGATTGCTATATTGGCTGCCCTCCAACAGTTTAACTTCTGCTATTAACTAGCATTTATCATTATTTCGAGTGTACATTGAACTTTCTTACTTGCTACTGATGTGCACGCGAAAAACATTGAAACTGGAATCGTGAAACAGTTAAGAAGGTCTCAGGCCTGTGGCCGAAGAAATTTTTTATATAAAACCTACTTATGACAAAATTGAAATTTGCATCTATGTATCCTCAATTCAGCTCAGGTGTTTACGGGCCATTCAATACGTTCCGGACGGGAAACAAAGACTTTTTTTGCCTGCTACGTGAGATTAAAGCACCATTCTGAATGATTGATATATGCTGATTGTTGGCTAGTGGTAACCAAAGGATATTGTAATATACTAAAAAGAAGTTGATCAAAGGGTGACGTGTGATTATTCAAAATAAATGTGCACCAGACGGAGCACTTTATGGAACGGCCCTTACGGTACTGATAAATTGGATACTTGAGTTGATGGATATTTGATATCAAGAATTTACTTAAAAGGAAGTTCAATATGGATAAAATTATCAAACAGCTTCTAAAAACTAGCACTTAGGTAATCCTTAACACGTGTCAAGTAGTTCATCTTGCAATCTTACTGGTGTCAAAGTTGAAATGAGCATCGGTCGTGTTACAAAACTGATTTGTTTTTTAAGAGGACGATCTCTTGGCAGGTTTACCCGTGCTATTTACACGTTCCTTTGTCTAGTCACCTCACGTTACTTTCTAGTCTTTAGTACTTATCAAACATAGATATTTCTTTACAGGCCACTAAGAAAGAGAAATGAGAAAATGAAATTCTACATAAAACATAAAGTTCCTTTCAAAAAACTTGATACGGACGTTTTAATTCAATTTACTAGAGTCTCTTTTAACATATAAACTAGGGGGTAATAGTCCACCCATTTCCTTTGCTTACCCCCCTGTTGCAGTAAAAAGCAGTGTTTGCCCCCCCAGATTCCATTTTTCTTTGATGTGTCGATCGTTTTCACTTTTTCCAGTGGCAAAAGTAAGATATAATCCCAAAAACAATATTTATACTACATAAAACTATGTAATACATAAATTCTGATATAGGCTCCAAGCCTGTAGCAAAATCCGGGACAGCAATAAATAATACTTGTCGGATGCGCCGTCCTTGCTTTGCTTTGAAAAGATGATGCCTTATGCCAAAAAGGAGAGACGTGAAATGAACGGAAAAGTGATGCAGCAAAATGTCGCACAGTGAGCTAAATTTTTACCAATGACAGCTTGGCAAAAGATATCCATGGTAAGATAAAACCGAGCTTGCAGCAGAAGAACCACAGTGCTATAATGCCCAGTAAATTCACCGATTAAAATACCTATCGAAGAAGAGCTCTTGGTCCATTAACCGATCTTCTCTTCGGCACAATAGAAATGATAAGCTTTCTTTCATTTTGGTTTATTGTACACAACAGGGAAATCTCTATAAATGCACAAGCAAATCTCTCTAAGTTCTCGATAAAGAGTTCATTTACAAGCATGGATTTCAAATCTAGCAATGACGCTACTGATGAACGCAAAGGAGGTATTTTTGGCGAATATCCTAATGGTGGTGAAGCATCAAGTCAAATTGAAACAGACATGGATAGCTGAGATAGAGTTTAATGTACTGTACCACCCAATCTAAAAAAGATTCCAATAAGGACACTTGATTCTTCTCAAACCAGAAATTAATGATGAACGTAATGTTTGTCTCACATTCCAAAAAGGCGTATTCTGCCGTTCTAGAGGGCGTGACATCAAAAAATTTTTCGCTCTCTCCCCTCGCGTATTTGATGCTTTCTTGCTTCTGCATGACCAGCACCCCCATAACTTATTAGTTATAAGTTCTACAAAGTATTTAGAGGAAAATATCACTAACTGTCCCTTCTATAATATTGTATCTCTGGAAAGAAATACATGGCATTTTGAAGTAGGTAAAATGTTCATTTGTGATGGCTTCACGTATTTGCGTGAAGGTGAAGTCTGTTGGGAAAATAATCTGAAAATTCTTAGTAGATAGAAAAATTGGGGGCCTGGGGGAAAAGCCCCTCTGAAAAAATTTTGCAGACTACAACCATCAGACTGTTAAAAAGCATAGGAAACACATTCTCAGCATATTCGTCTAGGTCAAGCTTCTTGGAGAAGGGACTTCGGTACTCATTAGCTTTTTAGAGACTTCCTTTGGAGAAGCTGAGGCCTCTAGTCCAGCAGCAACCTTAAAAGTGGCATGATTGTCCACGGATTGGCTTGATCGTAGATAAACGAGTTCAAGACAAAGAAAGAAAAAAGTTGCATTTATAAAAAATCGTTTACTCTAGACAGTAAAATAGAAACTGTTGAAAGAATTTGGTTATTTCTCGTGCATATATACGTTGAGAAGCTCATTAGTAAGAACGGTAGTGAATAGAACAAAAGATATTGATGAGAATAGCATTTTAGAAAGCTAGCTACCAGAAATTGCACGCCAAGCTAAACTAGCTATATGGACTAAGGTAGAATCTAGTGGAATTTCGCTCTTAAATAACAAGTAATTTTACAGTGGTTCACCATCATCTTTTGCTAAATATAAATAGGTATAGCTCTTTGGGATTTCTCTGAGAAATAATGGGAAGATAAAATCATAGGTTATTTCAGGCATGTCGTGGAGGGGGACTCAGCCCCCCTTCTTAAAAGTATGAGAGCTTTTGGGAGGTTCAGCCTCCTTTTCGAACATATGTTAGGCTGGATAAGCTCTTAACTCTGCATTTACTGAAGGAGAAGAGAGGACGAATACGCTGCTATCAATAGAAGAAGAATGCTAAAATCATATGTTCGCTTTCTCCTTTTTTAATACTTTCACAGGAAAGCAGAGACAAGTAAATTATTGCCAAATATTCAAAAAAGGGCTTGGTCAAGAGCTTGGTCCATATGTTTCCTACATCACAGCCCCCTTGTTACAATTTTAGGGTGACATCACTGGGTTATTTTTGCTACTAAGGAAACGCTGCAAACGTGGTTGTCAGTGACATAATATTGGAAAGTAATAATGAAAATAGCATTCAGTATACAACATTTATGAAACAACATGAGTATATAAATCATTCTTTCATACAATTCTTCCATGGCAATCAATTTTTCATAAAAAACCACAAACTCTAAATTTTCTTCATGCTCTACAGCTCAGCCTGTAGGTCATTTTAAGACTAAAAACCTAATGTTAATGATGACTATTTAAAAATATGATAGATCTAAGGCTTTACAATATAGCTATAATACCATATGACTCACTCAACCCTTGGTACCTTGGCGTCAGAGGGTCCATTATTTTGAGTCATGAAATACTGCTTTAGAGCTTTTAATGACTTCCCTCTATGTGATATTGAGTTCTTCAGTTCTTTATCCATTTCTGCATAACTATAATCAATTATACAAGTTCAATACTTCTCCAGCAGAACCTTCAGCACAAGTACGTAACTGAAGGAAATGCCCTGGGATGCAAAGCCTGCCTTTCAACCACTTCGGAGGGACAGAAGCTTTACTTTCTTATATAAATATCCAAGTCAATAATTTTATTGGGGGGCAAAACCATGCAACATTTTCATTTGGGGGCATTTCCCCCTCATGCCTCCTGCAGGCACATGGCTGCATCAGCAGTTTTGAGTGACACTTTTATTCAGAGGTGCAGGTAAATTAGGAATTGAGCAAAAAGGTAGATTTGCAGAAATCCATGGCAGATTTTCATATCGTATTCTTGTCTTACAGTTATGTAGCAAATATGAAATGGGAAAATCAGACACTTACGTTTTATCAAAACCATTGGGCTGAAAGCAAGGGTCCCATCCAAATGTTCTAGGTCCGCGTGGCTCAACAATTGTTCCCTGGTAAGGTAAAATGGATATAATTTCAAAACAGGAATGCTATGAAGCTACAGATATTCAAAAAAACCCACAACAAATGGGGGCATTAATGAACTTTGGCTGATTAGAAGACACCTTACTTTTCATTTTTACCCCCCCATTCATTACTATTAGCAATTTTGGAATTGCTTCAAATCTGCCTAGATCATTTTTCCAAATATGCAGAGTCAGTGACCATGTTCAAATTCAGTTTATCTTCATGTCTTATGTTTTGTTGCTTTTACATGACAGAGCAATTCATAAAAACATAAATATCTTGAGGCTGTTTCATATATGCTCACTTATTTACCCCCCCCCCCATTGAATTCCCCAGTCATTAATTTCAGAAAATTGTTAGACCCCCTGACTATTGTGACTCCACGCCCATTACCCCCATATATTATGGGTTTTAAAGTAAGTTTTCAAAATGAATTCCAATACTTCCTCATTTGAACAAGCTTGCTACATTACTGTACCTAATCCCTAATTCACGTAAACAGAAAATCTGCTTTGCATCAGTGAGAGACTACCTTCAATCAAAAATAGAGTCTATAATGACAAAGGTATAGGAAAATGCACAACATAAGCCTATAAGAGCTATAATAAACTTACGTCACATTTTCCTCTAAACAATACAACATCATCCTCAGGATTTCCACTTGAGAATGCAAAGGTGCACAGTGCATAAGCTGACTTATCTTCCCATCCAGAAAGGAGCTTGTGAAGGCCTGTTCAGCATATTTGATTATGTAAATATTCTGGTATCATAGAATGCATGTCAGAAGGGAGAACTTTAGTAGCAAGATTCAATCAATGTCTAATTACCATTCAGAGGAGTTACAGTTTCCAATTTGCAATTTCATGTAATGTAGTATTTCCTGGAACCAATATTTCTAAGAAAAGTGCCTTAAATTTGCATTTTATGTTTCTCTATAGGGAATACAGATTACAATTCTGTGTAGCTTATCCACGAAGGGTTATACTAATAGAATTGAAAATGAGCTACCACGCAAAGGAAGCTTCCAAAACACTCCCTATAAATTAGCAAGCAAGAAACCTACCTTCTGGCTTCAATTTTTCTAAAAACCACTTGCTACAAAAAGAGAAAATTAAGTTAAAAAAAAACAGAAAAAAAATGAGATACTCTTTCATAATTAGACTACATTAAACACATTGATTGTCGCATGCATAAAATGTTGCACACATTAATTGTCGCAAGAACTTTTCGTGAATATCATAACATTTCATGCATGTGACATCAGCTTACTTTGCCATTCGTGACTTCTAATGCACATGACTTTTATCAAAACAGCCATTTGTGACATTTAATGCATGCAACTTTTGAATTTTCAAATTCTTCAAATGCCCTGTTTTGAGCAAATTTTTCACTGTTGGTAAACATAATGCAGTGGGCAGCCTCTCTATTGATACCTTTACAATGTATGCACAAGCCCAAAGTAATAGGTAGCCCCTCCCATACATGCTTGTTGCTACTACTACGTACTTCATATGATATGCCTCACATTTTCTTTTACTATTCTGTGCTTAATAAGTGGAAGGAGCTTGCACTTCTCAATTTTTGGGGCACGTTTTCAAATTTGAAAACAAAATAAAAGGGAAAAACACACATATACACACACCCCAAAACTGGAAAAATGGTACCCTCAATGTTGATTAATGGTTTTTATATATTGCAGTTCCAATACAAGAATCTCATAGATATTAAAAATGAGAAGTTTTAAAAAAATTGAAGGTACTCTTATAAAAAGTGCACTACAAAATTTCTCAAGAACCTGGCAGTATTACTTCTTTTTAGATGGTAGATGTGATCAAACTACACACAAACTTTTGATAGGGAGGCTTAAACACTGTTGATTTATTTGAGGGTTTCAGTGATATGTGTCATTACATGTGCACAACTTTTTCAAATCAGCTGCTCACGACATTTAATGCTTGCAAGTTTTGCATAATTGCATCTATGCAACTCTTAAATAGTGCAACTAATTTTGAAAATCAAATTCACAACTTTTGGGACATTTTATGTGTGCAACAATCTATGCAGTTAAGGTAATTGAGAACTGAAGATTGAAGTCTATTACTACAGTTGTCAGCATAGTTGGAAATATGAATGATGCTATATACCGACACTAAACCAGACCAGCAGAGTAAATCACACAAGTTTAAGTCATAAATCAAACTTACATGTAAGGGCCAGGCAGTCCTCCTAATGCATTGAAACAAAGACAGGTATCTTCTACAATCACTGGACCCTGGACCTTAGCATGAGAAAATACCATCTAAATTCTTCATGTATATCAATTAGCTATGAATAAACACATAATGAAATATATGCACTTAATATTAACAATGTGTAATATTAACATTTTCTGATCAATTGTGTTTCATGTTAATAGAGCAAATCAATGTTCCAGGTCGATACATGACATTGCTAGTACCTCTTTAGCTGCAATTTTACATTTTTCTTTGCTTATATCATCTGGCTCTCCTTGAAACTCTGGCACTGTGGAAAGATAGTATTGAACATGAAAGCTGTATGAGATTCCCTTGTTTGATGGAATACACCAAAAGTACTACAATTTTGACATTTGGATTTGATAGCCATTGTTGCCTGAATCTTAAAATGTAAGTCATGGTCAATAATATGAGACTTCATACTTTGAAAAATTCTACTTTATTAACATTCTGGTAACTCATTTCAGCTACATTTATCACTCCCATAATCTCACCAAAAGAAAAAAGTTTTTTAAAGAGAACAATATAACATTAAATTGAGCTTACATTCAATTTTCTTTGCAACAATTTTCCATGGAAATGAATCTCCAAGAATTGCAACAACCTATATGCAAGCAAAGCAATAATGCATTTTGCAAAACGTGTGATGCCTATGAAGTTTGGTATTCTTCTGCTATCAATCCAGGCCGAATTCCTCTGAGGCATAAATATACTGTCTTAAGATGAATGAATTGACAAACATCTGTTTTTCAATTCAATGTTTATGAAATTAAAATAATGTATTCTAATAACACATAAATTTCTTCAACATTCTAAGGAATAATCTTATAATCTTTCCAGATTTAACCCAAAAAGGTTTTACTGCTGATAAAAATGTTTTCTATAAGATTTTGTAACAAATGATTTGGTGAGCAAAGCTTCTATAATATCATAAAATATCTAAAAATTTTCTCATTTAGCTTGATATTGATCCTTGCTCGATAATGAAACGTTTCACGTTAGCACTAACGTTAAAAATTTCGATGTCGAGCAAGGATGCCATATAACACATCCTAGTAGAGCTATAAACTATATACTACAATGATTATCTACACAGTAATGAACCAAGCTATGTTTCTATAAACACTGTTGCTATTTCAATACCTGCGAGCATCTTAATCATATTTTACCTCTTTCAATTTGTTTTCATTCCCGGTCACAAATACTAAGGACTTCCTAGCAGTTGCCGCCATATTATCTAGCCTCGTTCAGGAAGATCAAGTTAGATGATGCTACACGCTGGAATAAACTATCTAACATGACAGACCTGTTTGGCTGCTTTGTCATGTTGGAATGCTAAAATAACTTCAGGAAAACGCTCTTTTATATTCTAAGGTCAACATGCCTGGAAAACAAGCATTTCCCTAATTTTCTCCAATGATGCTTTTGAGTCAGTTTTTGAACTGGATGATTTTGCATCCTTTCCGCAAACACAGATAAAAAGACGAAGGGAAAAAGGCCAAATGTTCCAAGGATATGACTAACCCCCCAAATCTTTGCAAAACCTTATCAAAAACGTTTGTTCGCACATTCTTAAATATCTGTGGGAAAATTTCAAAACAGAACAAGGTCATTAAAGTTGCAGCTACATATTCAACCGCTACTCTAATTCAATTTAATAAACAGAGATGAATAAAGTATAACATTGGTATTGAAAAGCTTATCTATTGCTATGCACGGAGTACATGAATAATTGGGCCTAGTCTAAGAGCCATATGCTATGAGAGTGTTGGTTAAGACATCGTGCCATTGATATAATTGCGCACTGCTTTTTCTTGTGGCCTTCTTCATATAGAATAAAAAGCGCCAAGCATAAAACGTGGAGATGCATATTTGGAAAAAAGAGATATTCTATAGTGCTAGCTCCAAACAAAAGAAACACATGAAACGGTAATGAATAATGTAGAAAAGCTCTCTTTAATTATGAGAAATGAATTTACACACCTTATATACAATAAATACCTAAAACTATTTAAATTTAGAATACAAAACAACAACACGTTGGCCTCTACGAAGAATATCAAACCAATGAGCTTGTAAAAAACCTAAATATCACATCTAAAATATTATCATACAATAATCACGAATATATTATAAATCTTATGTAGGTGGAGTAATAAAAATTCTAGATTATTAATCTAGTCAAAATGTATACCAAATTTAAATACTGAAGTTTGATCTGCTATATCATTTCCTTGAAAAAATTCTAACTACAGATAAGTTGATCTAGTGACTTCAGGCACTGACATATGGAATTGTCATTTCCAAAGCATAGAACGAAGGGAGGGCTGGAATAAATGGGGGAGCTGGAAAAACCCCAAAACGCTACTATGCGGGAGGGGGTTGGAATAAACGGGAAGGATTGGAAAATGACCAAAATCTTATAGAATAGGCAATTGTTTTTTATCATTGGGGGGTCGGAATTTGAGTAACGACTTTGCATGATTCTACAAGGACGGAAAGAACAAAAACAGGTTGTCATAAAGCATAAAACTAAAATATATACAAAAACACACTATTTTGCCATAAAAATTGGGCGTGAATAGTACTAAAAAAGAAAGAAAAGTAATTGACGAGTTGGTAAAAAAGTCAATTTCCTTAAAATAAATAAACGGGGGTCCTAATATGGTCCGCGTGGTTGGAAAAAATCGAAAAAATTAATAAGCGGGGTATTTATTTGGAACTTGAGAGTAACATTGCCATGTTCACATAATGAAACAGCACTAAACAATACATCTGCGATCAGAGTGATTTTTTAATGATAGGTTTTACTTGAAGGCCAAAGAATCTCCTCGAAAAAATGCCTACGTTTAGATCTTGCGTAAAAAAATTAATAGACAGGGGGTTGGAATATAAATGTCCTGAGTGGAAAATTCTTGAAAAATAAGTTAGCGGGGGGCATTTATTAGGCACCCTAGAGTATAATCATACCTATACAACGACAGAGGCATTGTGACCGGGGGGCAGGGGGGACATGGGCCTCCCAAACTTTTTCAAAAACGTCTGATTTTCGGAAATTTTTATGCTTCGTCAAAATTTTTTTGGACTTTTCCTGTTAGTAAAGACAAAGGTTTCGAATTTTATCGGAAAATCATTGGATTTGGCCCTCCCTACTCTACAGGTACCAAGACACCCCTATAGGGCGACACAATACACCTGCTTGATTAAAGTGTGGCATCACAAAATATATATATATATATATATATATATATAAATAAATATATATATAAATACATATATATAAATATATATGTATACATATATATATATATATATATATAAATATATATATATATATATATATATATATATATATATATATATATATATATATATATATATATATATATATATATATATATATATATATATATATATATATATATATATATATATATATATATATATATATATATATATATATATATATATATATATATATATAATTTCGCAAGCTTTGACTTCAACTTCTGTAAAAGCATATAGAAATAGCTACTTTTGTGAAATTTTGATATTTTCTAACAAATAATGACAGAGGTATAGACAATTAATTTATTACTGGCTTACTTCCTATCAAATCACTGTATTTTCAGGCAAAAAATACAATAGTTTGTATGGCACACCTCCTATCATCAAGTAGCCATATTTCATTGCATCTTCAAGCTACTTCAATTTGATATAAAAAGGCAAATTTTATAGCGCTCTTTCAGCTCATATGGTTAAAATGGAAGAATTCTAAAAATATGTCTTTGTGATGTCATCACTTTAGTACTCTATACCTCTCCTTCGACACTTAGTAGTGTTCCCCAATAACAAACAAACTACATCTTAGCTGAAAATTTGAAGCTCAGTTGGGTAACAACTATCGATACTACACCCATTTAGATCAGTTTTTCTTCTGGGTCTTGCTCAAAGAAATTGTACGGTGATCCAAACTGCATCTCAAGGACATTTGGCTTGTAGTCACCTTTAAACTTGCCACTGTTCTTTCTCAAATAAAACCAAATACTAAGGATGATCACAGCCAGCACTATAAAAGCAACAACAGAGATGGATATTTCTAGCAGATAATTCGGGTCTTTCCTTGCAGCAGAAACAGGTATCGTTTGATTACAATATCGTCCAGTATAGCCAGTCATGCAAGAACAGCTATAGCCCCCTGGATAATTTACACATTTAGAATTCTTAGCACACTGATCTATGGCAGCTAAGCATTCATCAATATCTGTACCGCAGTAAATACCGCTGTAACCAGTACCTCCGCAGCTACAATTGAAGCCGTTTAAAGTATTCAAGCAAATGCCACTATTCATGCACGGATTACTTCTGCATTTATCAACCACAGCCTCACAATGCGTGCCTGTGTATCCGTTATGACATAAACATTTATAGCTGCCTAATGTATTTTGACAAGTAGCATTATTCTGACAAAGCGAAAGGGAGCACTCGTTTGTATCAAGGCTGCAGTTTTGGCCTTCAAAACCTGTATTTTCACAGTTGCAATTATACGAACCATGCGTATTTAAGCACTGCCCACCATTTTTGCACGGTCTCAAACTCCTGCATTCATCAATATCAAATTGGCAAGTTTCTCCGTTGAAACCTGATTGACACTGGCAGTAAAATGTTCCTTGATTGCTGAAACAGCCCCCGTTGTTCTGGCATGGGTTGCTCAAGCAGCTGCTTATGAGAAGCTCACAATATCTTCCACTGTATCCAGTTTTTGAGCAATTACAATAAAAAGAGCCTGGCCTATTTTCACAGACACCATTTCTACATAATGTTCTATTTTCTAGACATTCATCAACATCAATTTCACAAAATCTGCCCCGGTATCCAGTGCTATTGCAGATGCAAGTAAAGTTTCCGGCACTGTTCTTGCATGTAGAATTATTCTGGCACAACGAAGGAAAAGATGTGCATTCATCAATGTCCAATTCACAAGTAGGCCCAAAATACCCTGTACCAAAACAGTCGCATTTGAATGATCCGGGACTGTTCATACAACGACCTCCATTGTGACAAATTCCTGTCTTGCATTCATTGATATCAACACTACAGTTCACCCCTGAGTAACCAGTTTCTCCACAAAGGCAATAGTATGAACCAATAGTATTCACGCAACTTCCATTGTGTAAACATGGCTCAACCAAGCATTCATTTCTATCAATACTGCATTGCTTCCCAAGAAATCCATCAGTACAATGACACTTATAATCACCAGGAATATTCACACAAGTTGCATTATTCTTACATATTGAGCTTGTACATTCATTAATATCATATTCACAAAGTTTTCCATAGTGTCCTGATCCAGAACAATTACAGATATAAGATCCTATTGTATTGAGACAAGTAGTATTGTGAAGACAAGGGCGTTGGTTGCACTCATTCAAGTCTATCTCACATCTTGGTCCAACAAAACCAGTTCCCGTACAATTACAATACGGAGTATTATTAGTCTGAATGCAGAACCCGTTGTTTATGCAAAAATCCTTCGAGCACCTACCAACTAGCAAATCACAGTATTTTCCGGTATAACCAGTATTATTGCAAAAACAATAAAACGAACCAATAGTATCAATGCATGTGGCATTGTTTTGACAAGGCAGCTTCAGGCACTCATTCACGTTTGTGTCACAATGTTGTCCCATATATCCAGTTCCATTGCAATCACATGCATACGACCCAGCTGTGTTTACACAAGTTGCATTATTTCGGCATGGTCTCTCAAGGCATTCATCTATATCAATTTCACAATTTTGGCCCGTATAACCTAAGCAGTTGCAGAAATAAGAGCCAGGAGTATTAACACACGTTCCATTATTGCGACAATAGTGATTGGTACATTCATCCAAATCAGTCTGGCACCGGCTTCCCACAAAACCTGTGCCACTACAATTGCAAACATATTTGTTCTTTTCATTCAAACATTTTCCATTGTTAAGACAAGGGTTCGAATGGCACTCATTAAAGTCTTTCTCACATCTAACACCATAGTATCCCGTACCAACGCAGTTACATAAAAACGATTTAGTTGCATCATAACATTCAGTGACATTTACGCAGTTGTCACTCAGACACTTGCCAGTACAGCTTCCATTGGTAAAGAAACACGAACCATTATTCAAGCAAGTGGATGAGTCGCATCGTTCTAGACTACTTCCACAGTCAATTCCAGTGTAATCAACGAGACAGCTACATTTGTAACTGCCATTCAGCTCAATGCAAGAACCATTGTTTTTACATGGTTGCGAATAGCAATAACGCAATCTAGTCTCGCAGAATTTCCCGGTATAATTTGCGGGACAACTACAAGATATGGTAGAATTGGGAGAATGACTGCATACGCCATTGTTCTTACAAGGAAAAGATGTACAACCTCGTAAGTCTGTTTCACAATTTTGTCCAGTGAATCCATGGACACAATCACAAAAATAGCCATATTTGGTATTCCTACATGATGAATTGTTTGAACATGTCGCATTCCTGCAGTAATCAATAAATATTTCACATCTTTCCCCCCTGAAGAGTTCTTTACAGCTGCAGTTAAAACCTTGGATTGTAGAAGTGCAATTCCCGCCATTTAAACATGGCTCCGTCCTGCAATGATCGATTTCATAGTCACAATACTTCCCCGAATAACCTTTGAAACAGCTGCAATAAGCACTATCATTTCTGGAAATACAAGTACCATTATTGCAATCGACGTCACGGCATATAGGTGTCGTTTCACTACAATTCGCACCATGAAAACCTTGAGTACAATGGCAATACTCTCCCGTTGAATTTCGGAAGCAAGTTCCATTATTAAGACATCTACGATTGGTACAGAAAGAAGAGTTCTGACACAGATTACCAAAAAAGCCAACTGTGCAAATGCAAGTGAAATTCAAAGGACTTTTAGTGCTGTTCCAAGAAACACACGTACCATTATTCATGCATGGTGAGGGATGACATAGGTTAACTTTCTGTTCACACAACGAACCATGGAAACCTTGTGAACATAAACATTTTATCTCTGTGTTGTTTTGTAAACAAGTACCGTTATTTCTACACGGAGACAACTGACAAAGGTCCAATATTGACTGACACAATTCACCAGTGTATCCATAAGAACAATGACATTTGAATCGGGAGCTGTCTGAGTATGATTCACAAGTGCCATTGCTTTGACAAGGGTTTGATTGACAAGGGTTCTTTCTCTCTTGGCATCTATAACCAGTAAAATTCGAGTGACAGAGACAGTTAAAGTAAGTATTGTTACTATATGATTGACAGGTACCATTGTTTAAACAAGGGTTTGATTGACAAGGGTTCTTTCTCTCTTGGCATCTATGACCAGTAAAATTCGAGTGACAGAGACAGTTAAAGTAAGTATTGTTACTATATGATTGACAGGTACCATTGTTTAAACAAGGGTTTGATTGGCAAGGGTTCTTTCTCTCTTGGCATCTATGACCAGTAAAATTCGAGTGACAGAGACAGTTAAAGTAAGTATTGTTACTATATGATTGACAGGTACCATTGTTTAAACAAGGGTTTGATTGACAAGGGTTCTTTCTCTCTTGGCATCTATAACCAGTAAAATTCGAGTGACAGAGACAGTTAAAGTAAGTATTGTTACTATATGATTGACAGGTACCATTGTTTACACAAGGGTTTGATTGACAAGGATTCTTTCTCTCTTGGCATCTATGACCAGTAAAATTCGAGTGACAGAGACAGTTAAAGTAAGTATTGTTACTATATGATTGACAGGTACCATTGTTTAAACAAGGGTTTGATTGACAAGGGTTCTTTCTCTCTTGGCATCTATAACCAGTAAAATTCGAGTGACACAGACAGCTAAAGTAAGTATTGTTACTATATGATTGACAGGTACCATTGTTTAAACAAGGGTTTGATTGGCAAAGACTAGCAGGAAGCTCACAACGTGCTCCTTCGTAGCCAGATGCGCATACACAAGAGTAATTCCAATGATTGTTGTTTAATTTCCAGCTACGACATGAGGCATTATTCAAACAAACTCCATAGCTGCAAGGATTGCTGTGGTTTTGGCATACTTCTCCAGAAAAATAAACGGAACAATTACAGGAAAAACCTTTTCTTTTGCCATCCCTAAAGCAAGTCCCATTGTTTCTGCATGGATTTGGTACACAGAAGTCCAACATCCTCTCACAATTTATTCCAGTAAAATCTTTCAGGCAGCTACATTTATACCCACTGAAGCTACTGCTATTTACAGTTAATGAATTTTGAATGCAGGTCCCGTTATTAAGGCATGGCTTTGATAAACATTCATTAGCATCAATTTCACAACGTGGACCAGTGCGGCCTTCCAGACAAACACAAGAATAATTTAATCGAAGTATGCCTCGTACACACGTAGAATTCCCAACACATGGACTGGAAGAGCATGGATCTACCAGTATTGAGCAATTTACGCCAGAATACCCATCTTTGCAGGATTCACAGTATCGCCCAGAGAAATTTCCAGTACAATTGCAAGAATAAGAGTTGAGGTCAGTTGAATCTACATGACACACAGCACCATTCATGCATTTGTTATCAAAACATGCATTCACATGCTCACATTTCGGTCCTTCATATCCATTTTTACATTCACACGAATAAGAGGTTTGAGTTTCAATGCACGTGGCATTATTCTTGCAAAGGTTTGAAGAACAGTTTCTGAGTTTGACGTCACAGAGATGGCCAGCAAAACCATCAAGACAAACACAGGCAAAACGAGCTGGGAAAATAGGGATACAAGAAGAAGCGTTATGGCATGGGCGTGAACTACACGCGTTTACACGCTCATTGCAAAACCTCCCCGTGAAGCCTTCATAACAGCTACAGGAATAGCTTCCAACTTCATCAATGCACGTAGAATTCACCGAACAGTGATTACCAATACAGTCGTCGATATTATGTTCGCAGGATGGTCCCGACCAACCACGATCACAGGCACACTTGTGCAAGTTCCATATATCTGAGCACACTCCACGGTTTGAGCACAGCTGGCTAGAGCAGTTGGTGAAGGAGGAGCAATACACTTTCAGATCACCACGCCTTGCAAGGATTCCATTCTGCAGTGGATTACTCACGTGGTTTATCAGCTGCTCGTTCATAAAAAAATTCGATATGCAGCCACGAATTGAATGAGCCGCAGATGTGGCGTCTGCAAAAGTAGGTTTTCTATCAGACATCATGATAGACAAGTAAACACAAATGGTTGAACTAAGTGAACAGGGATGAATGGATTTTAAACACCTGTATCGATACAATATGTCGGACAAGTGAATAAGGACTGCAATGTCTACATTACTGCAGTAAAATTTTGTTGAACACAACATCCTCAATAAATATGGTATATTACCACATCAAAAATTGCGAGCCTACAGAATCGAGATGTATTTTACGGTCCAAATGCTGTTTCTAACTAAAATCAATATTTCAAGAAAAATCCCAACATTTTCACTTATTATCTAAAATTCTTAAGTAAAGATGCAAACCAAAAATAACGCTATTCGTAATGACATTAAGGAGAAATCGGTCCTAACCATCTTGGCAGAAAATATGCCCAGAAACCTAATTGGCATAGTCCAAATTCACATTCTAGGGGGGGGGCTACAAATTTTTCAACAATTTCTGGCTATCCCTAGTAACTTGAAATTTTATATGGATGTACTAACTATTTTACAGTCTGCCCAGTAACTTGATCACTGACGAGCATAATTTTTCTCATTATTAAAAACATACAAGTTACGATAGTATGTACATAGATAATGAAATGATAAGTTATTTGGAGTTTTAGCAAAAGGATGCAATGTTGCATATTTAACAAAAATTTGCAAAAGGAAAACCATGAAAATTATACCTGATGATGACATGGTAACTGTTACTTTTCCGCCCACTTGCAAATTCAATGATGTCTGGCTCCCAGACGCCACCATATCGGCTTGATATGTATTATCAAGATACAGCTGGAATAGCTTCTTATATCTTATCCACTTGAAAACGTGCCATTGTCCATCCGAGACTCGTTGGCTGGTAACTGTCGTTGATGTCACTACTAGAAAATGTGATGCATATGTAGATGTTTGAGAATATGCGGTGACCAAGAAGGAAGATAGGAATTTGCTTTGCTAGGTAAAAGCTAGATGATAACAATGGGTAAATGTAATAGACAAATGCTCATGTAATTATCATCAAAAGCTAACGAACTCATGCGATTGTAATCAACCCTAACGAATTCATACTGGTTCTAGTGGGAGGAGCTGAAGGCAATAGCTTGTGAAGAAATATAGTAAGTGCTACGCATGAAGCAAATTGATAGGACGAAATACCACTAATTATGACGTAAATAGAGACAAAACTGGCAGTGTGATACAATGAAAATTTACTTCACGCAGTATAATAATATTTAATGTAATACGTGTGTACTTCTTCAAAAGCAATGCAATTCAAGGCGCAACAGGCATATAAATTAGACCAAGTGGTAGGGACCCTACACAAGCATCTAAAAAATATTCATCACTGCAGAAAATCATAGATTGTGCCCTGCACATCAAGAAATTTGGCCTCACTTCCACATGTAATTGCTAGGTAAAAACAAGGCGATGAATGCGTGTAATGATACTACAAATACTTATGGGCGATTCCACGCTTAAAGACCACAATTATGGAGTTTTCAACTTTTTGCTTATAGTGAGTCACTTCGGAACCCCATTAAGATGTCTCATAGAGGCCCATGCACCCCCATAATTCCCCCAGGCAGTAGGCCAATGACAGTAGGGACTTTAAAATTCGCTGACACAGCCTCAAAAACAGTGTTTTCTAATTTTTCACTTTTCTATTACATTGTTAAAACCTATAATGTCTGTTACACAAAACTTTTAAGTTTGTACAAAACTGGAGTGAAGTAGAAACAAATGACCATTACTTTTCACAAATTTCACACATCTGTACTTCACTTTCAGCTAAAATGGTTTGATAGAGTTAGAGATTAAGCTGAGTTAGCAGTTTGAAAAAGTCTACGAACATGTGGTGATATTCTGACGTAATGTCCGTTACAGTCACAAAGATATCAATAATTCAAAGAACAAGTAGGCAAACATTTTTAGTTGTTGTGGAAATAAAACTTGATCGTATTGAGTTAAAGTGTGTACATCTTTTTGAAAAGTAACTTATTGGTAAATATGAATTTGAGGAAAAACATGGCAAATTTCATTGAGATATTATGTCCGTTACATGGAATTGCCCTTATACATCTATGTTAGCATGCCAGTTGTGGCTTTGTTTCACAAGAGGCCGGTTGTCTCACTTTTATCAAAGAATAAGGAAATAGAGGGAAAGAGGCTCCAAAAGGCAAGCAAGCATAGTTTCAAAACGCTTTTGAAACCGACAGCTTAACTGATGAAATTGAGAATTATAAGAAAAGAAGTTACAATGGTGTTTTTAAAGATACAAATTTGATACTGTTATGTTCTATTTTGTAGCTAAGTTTATGTTGAATGTGACGTCATTATTCATCACTGCGGAAATGCAAAATTATCAACGCATATTTCTGTTTCACAACTGCACAAATTGGTCATCACTGCACCCGAGAATATTGCCTGCCCAACACTAAGGCCCACAGAGTGTCCACTGAGCTAAAGTTGAAATTCCAGCCAAAGTTTCAGAAAAAAGCGATCTTTTTCCAGCCTTTTGGGCAGAAAAACACATTGTTTTCCAGCCATACCATGAATTTTGATATGAAATGCTAGCCATTGAAAATGCGGTCCGACTACTGCCACAAAGTATTGAATGACCTTAAAATTTCCAACAAATTTGAATTTCCTATATAAATTCAATATCTTCAGGTAAACCATCCATGAAAGGTAAAGATCTACCAACTACCCTGACAAAACATAGGGAAAACTTCCACTCCTGGGTCGACATGGTAAAAAAGGCCTGTCCCACGTGATATTGAACAATCTTTTCTTCTTTAATCCTGTTTCTCGATAAGATTGATTTTCATCTTATAATGCCGTTGATTATTATTAGGCCCAAAAATAAAAATTCCAGCTTTTCCAGCCAAATTCTGAAAAAAGGCTCATTTTCCAGCTTTTCCAGCCGGAGTGGACGCCATAGATCTGTCTAAACCACTAAGGATCACTTGTTGCGCCTTGTCACAATTGATACGCATTGGCCCTCTCTCTGTTTACATAACTCCTAGCAATGCGTGGCAAAACTGATACGGTTCATCGTATCACTGTTGGTCCTTTTAGCAAAATGATCAATTGTGATCCGGACTACATATAATTAGCATTTCAACGCCCTGTCTACACTGCCACGTATCATCTTTTGATCCACATCAAAAATAATCAGCAGCAGTGTAAACGGAGTCTAAAGCAGCATTGTGCAAATTCATCCTTTTTCCTTCAGATAATACAAATAAATATATCACTATTGCCTAACGTAGCAAAATGACAAAACATACCACTTCCTAGTCTAGCAGTCAACATTATAAAGCCTCTGTTAAGTGATAAACTGACGTAATCTTGAGTGAGATTTCCAACTACAATAAGTGTCCCATTTTCATCACGTGTTCTGAATGCGAATGAGGATGATTTTCCTGTGCTTATTACGGATGCGTTCAGCTCCAGATGCAAAGGCAGAAGGCCCGGTCCACTTGTAGATGAAACAGCTAAAGAAAAACATATAATTTATAATGAGCTTGCTTAGTATTGTCATCAACGCCAGAAAAGCTTTTATCATGAAGGAATCTGTGCATTTAGGGCACAGAAATAGTTAAAATTAACATGCTTTTCTACGTATGGACTTCACAAGTTTCACAGGACTGAGTTCACGCTATGAACCAATAGTGAAAGGGTTGCGCATTAAACAATAGAAACATGACGTCAGAACGATGGCGAATTGGAGCGACCACATTACTTCTCAGGTACCCATTCACTTCACTTCCCTAATTCGTTCTTGACATCCCTATATGCTGAAATACTGTAATATGTTGCGACGTAGTCATATAAAAAACTTTAGTCTGCAAGGTAACAATAACGTACTGTTAGAGCCTTTTCTTCTGCTCTGTCAAATTTAAATCGCTTGTCACGTGACTATAAGAGTGCATCGCAATCATTGCTTACAATGGCGACGAATGAGAGCTTCGTTACTGATTTCATAAATGTTCTCTTATGACTATGGATGCAGTTAGGTAGATTCTATTTGCAGTACAAAAAACTGACCCTCCACGTCGAGCACATTTAGTTGAAAAATACAAAACAAATTTAATGAACAGAAAATGGATGCATTCTCACTACTTACAATATTCGCAGTTCGGTCCACTGTACCCATAATTACAATGACAGAACAATCCAGTATTATTCCCAACACAGTAGCCATTGTTTGAGCATTGTTTTGCAGATACATCAGTACACTTATCGGCAGTGCATCCAGGACTAGGCAACGGAGTCACGAATGACGCGCGTTTTGCATCTCTGAGCTGAAAATTGACACTATTAATTGCTACTTGACGTAAGCATCCTTGAAAAGACAAACTTGTCCCCGCTAGAATAGCAGTGAAGATTTTAGGACTTTGTCCGAAGTAGATATTTCTACCAAACTGAGTTGGTACGCCAGAAGCGACCAGTTGAAATGTTTGCGAGTCCACAATGGCTAACAATCTGCTTGATGAGATCTGCAACGTCATATCATGCCATCCTCCATTTAGAATATTGCTGACATCTAATTGTAATGAATATTATATTTGCTTACACAAAAATTGTGGCTTGTTCAGTACTGGGAAAATGCACTTTATTTACAAGAAAAAAGTTTATAAGACAATAGGGCTCAAATCGGCAGAAAATTCAAAAAATCTTCAGAAAATCACAAGGCCTAAATTCCAATGTTAAGTGCTTTAGTTGGCCAACAATCAACATTGCGTCATTATTACATTCAAAATGTTGAAGATAGAATTCAAATTCGAGTATGCAAGATTAATAAGGAGAGGGTAATGCATTTTAGCCAGTTTATTTCAGTAAAAAGTTAAACAAATTTTAACAAAATGTCAGCCGGAATTTCAGGAATAGTTAAGAAAATTGATGCTCAGGCAAAATGATGGTTTTCTTATAAAAAGAACCAGAATGGAACTTTACTTTGAGCTTTTAAGTCTCTCTTTTTAAACATATAAATCATGCTTGCGTGTGTGATGACAATGTTCAACGAATACATATATACATAAACTCCATACCTATTTTTTGAGTAATTATTCTGTACTCTGGGTTGTAGAATCCGATATAAACTCCACCACGTGATATAAAAATAGAAATCTGGAAAGGTATTGAAATACCAGTAAATGATATGAGTTTCGTAGCTCATAGATGTCCTAACAAATATGATACCCTAGTGGTCGGAGATAACAAATTGCTCTCTATGACAAAAATAATTGCCAATAACCGGTAAGCAAAATCTCAAATCATCCAATCAAAACACATCACTGCAATCTCAATACATATAAGTACGCATGAATCAAACTAATTGTAATGGAGCAGCTCTACTTGCATAATTTTCCAGGGCCACGTAGAAGGCAGTGACTAATGTACCATACATTAAATAGGGTTGTGTTCACATGCATTTCCTCGACAATTCTGTTGGTAGAGCTAACTATGAGGTAGACAGTAGCACCCAAGCTAAACCACAAAGCATGCAAATAGCATAAATATTAACTCACTTGATTGTCTGTACTTAAAATAAGCCCATCCTGTGGCGATGACACCAAGAATTTGAGAGTTAAATTGAAAATACTAGATAGTGATTCTAGTTTCATGCCCATAATCGTCGTTGTAAAAGAGACCGTAACCTGTTCTTCACATGATGCTCCTTGAAAACCATTAGCACATTTACATGAAGTTGAAATCCAATTGTCCAGGCAGGTTCCACCATTTAAGCAGCTATTGGCAGTGCAAAGAGATCTTCTGCTGCACCCTATAGATGGTGGGTACTGATGGGTGATGAAAGGTTGTAAACTGGTCATTACACCATTCAAAGACAGCAACTGAAAAAGAAATATTCAGTTGATGTATACTGAACAAATATACTTCACACTGCATTTATATGCATGACATAACCAGATATAGTTGGGTGTAAATTTAAAGCAATTGCTCTGTATTTACTGGATTAATAAATCAACAATGTTAGCCATGCTGTTGAATGCAGGTAGCTATAAGAAAATGTTGGCAAAAGCGCAGGAAATAAAAGACATGGAACAGGGGAGAAAGAGCACAGAGAGAAGGTGACTGGAGTCAGAGATCATGCTACACTCTGTGAGTACACCAGAAGCAACTAAAAAAGGGAAAATCCAATGGGCTTCAAGTATTTACATGAGGTGTATTGTATGGGGCTACATTGAACAAATCTTCCGAAATAAATGCCATTGTTGCATCTGAAGCAAAGGAAGAGGAACACTGGCCACGAAAAAATTGAATAAAATATGGAAATAGAAAATGCATAAGCAAGAAAAGGTGAACAGGTAAAGCAAGGATACATGCAAAAAAGTTGGAGTCTTCTACTTTTGTAGACAGCAACAAAAAAACTAGCAGTTGCTCAGAACATATTGATGGATATTGCAATCCTATTTATAACAGAAAGGTTTTTATTACAACCTTAAACGTACAATTAAGCATAAGCCAGAAAACAAACCTCAAAACAACCAAAGAGTGTTTGATCACTCGATAAATCATCTTTGATTGCAGGTGACCAGGTCTCAACACCGCCAACAAAAAGTGGCCCAGAAAGGTGTGCTGGAAGAGGACCTGGAATATCAATAACTAAAGTCCTGTTCAAACTAATAAAGAGTCCAGTTTCGTTGATAGAGAAGCCAATCCGATGCTTGGAGCCATCATTAGCTGCTTTTGAAGAAAGACTCCTTGACTCTGTGTTGTTCCCACGATTTACTCTGAACATCAAATTTCCAGATAAAATTTCCAGTGCAAAGAACTCCCTGTTATCATTCGGATCATCCTAAAATAGATCCATGGCTTAAATGAAATTAAAACATATGCAATACCATGGGCCTTGACTGAGAACAGAAAACTTACTCTTTTGATTCCAATTACGTAGGCATCAAATGAACCACTACCGCCCGACATATCTTTATCGACCTATTTGCTGATATGCATAATCATTCTAAAATCAATAAACCAGGTTACTAAGAGGCTAAATTGATCAAATATGGCTGCATACTAAAAACATTTAGCTTTCTATTCTGTTTTTAATAAGTGACTCCAAACAATTGACTTTCATTTGATTAATGCAACTGCAAGAATAAACGCTTTACTTCCTGTAATATCAATAGGTACATTCATCTTTTGGGAGAATGCATAAGAAGCATCTACCAAATTATAAATGTATATATGATGATGACCATCGTTAAACGGAAGGCACACAATTGACCGCCGTAGCTCTCGAATTGTCTCTGTCCTGCGCTAGTCTGTAAATGGCTACAATACTTCTAATTCCAGCTCTATCCTTAATGTCATCACTGCATCTCATTTTTGGTCTACCTCTACTTCTTTTTCTGTATACTCTACCCATAAACAAATCACAACTGAAATCTTTATGCCTCAAAACATGGCCAAAAAGGACATCTTTCGTCTACTAATTGTGTTTAGTAGTCTTTCTTTACGGTCCATCCCTTCCAGGACCCATTCATTTGATTTCATGTCAATCCAGCTTATATGATGACACAGGACATTAAATGTTTAATCTCGCATGTATGATATCAATGTGGAAAAATGGAAAACTCAATTATCCCAAAGTGATATTATTCATGCTATTCATGTAAATGCAGCTATTTCGTCATCTTCAAAAATTCTGCATATAGCCTACACACTTTTTTCGTATGAAACAAACTCTCTGGCTTCAGCCTGGATGTTTCTTAATATTTCGCCAAATCCAGCCTATAGTTTTTCTTAAATCCTTCTTAAATTTGAAGCCTCCCAATGACAATAATAACCCAGATTAGGCAATTGTGATGCAAGAAAAGGGATGTTCAGGTTTTGTGAGGCATGTTATGTATTTGCATTCTATTATCTTGCTAGTTTGATCAAAATTGACTAGCAAAAACAGTATTTGCAAAATAATTGCTTGTAACTCAGCCTGTCTGTTTCTTAAATGTTTCTTAATTTTTGTCTAATTTCAGGCTCATGTTTCTTATAGATATGTTTCTTATAAAACAAACGTGTACTTAAAAATCTAACAAGTTGCATTCTCATCGTAATTTACCCTGGCGTTTTCTGCACCAAAAGTACTATTACTATGAGTTTGTGCAGTCTCTTCTAATAAAAGTAAACTACCATCGGCATAGTGCAGCGTTTCCCAAAGAGTGAAGCGTACCCCCAAAGGGGGCGCGATGCGATGCTGCAAGAGATGAGTATGGCCCCAAGAAGCAGATATACTTACACAATTTTTATAGATAATGATGTTATTCATAGTAAGTGGGGGGCGCGAAATATTTTCTCTTCTCATGAGGGGGGCTTTGCGAAAAATAATTGAGAAGCACTGGCATAGTGACAGAAAACACTAGATAGAAGAAGCTCACCTTTCCTTGGTACAATACCATTCCATCTTTCACCGTAGTTCTAATCGAAAAGATGATGCTGTAGTTTCTTTTACCCATAGTAGATGGCATAGCTATATATGAAACTCTATCGAAATTCACCGTCTGTAGAAATTCACATTGAGTACCAGTATATCCTTCAGCACACTGGCATTTATAGCGAGCAGCTGAGACTCGAATGCAGGTTGCGTTGTTGTAGCAAGACATCCGCAAGCATTGATTCACTTCTATATCACAGTTCCGTCCCATAAAGCCATATATACAACTGCATTGATAATTTGTGTCATTTTCTCTACATGTTCCATTGTTTTGGCAAGGATGAGAATAGCAAAACCTTTGTGTGCGTGATTCACAGTTTTGACCTACACAAGGATGCAAAATCTTCAATCAGCATATATTTACTATTTATTTAATCTAATCTAACCACAATATCCTTTCAGATATACTTGTAGCTAAATAAACTACTGCAATATCATATGAAGAAGATTAAGCTAAAAAAATAACGAATATACTACAATAAGAAGTATTCTATTACTGGGCTTCCATGGATTTGTGCAAATTATGGTTAGTAGACAACAGACAAAAACTTTACTCCAAATTACAAGAATCTTTGACTAAACCAAAGACATTTAAACAAAAACTCTAAGATGATACCTACCAGTGAACGTGACTGGGCATAGACAGGAATATGTCGATGAACCAGTTCCTTCAACGCATGTTCCATTATTTTGGCACGGTTGGAACAAACATTCTCTAATCCTCCCCTGACACCTCTGCCCTGTGAATGGACTTGGACAGTTGCATATGAAGGAGGCGACTCCATCAACACACTGTCCATTGTTGTAACATGGTAGCGAGGCACAATCATTGATCTGCATTTCGCAAAGGCGGCCACTGTAGTCTGGGATACAACTGCACGAGAAATTACCTGAAAAATGGGGCCCTTTATTGAACAGTGTGGCACAAAAGCACAATACCAAAAGGAGAGGTGAACAATACCTAAGTACACATGTTAGATCCTTATTGTATCGTAATCAACATTGCAAAACTGAGCTACTGTTTGTTAAAAGGGCACTGTTGACTCATTTACCCCCATTTCTCCTTCTACTGCTTTCTTCGAAATTACTTCAAGCATAACGACAAATGACAACCATAATGACAACGACAACGATAGCCAAAAAGATAACGATAACCATAGCAACTATGACAACCATAAATAGACGTGGAAGGACAACTGATAACGATAACCATAGCAACTATGACAAACATAAATAGACGTGGAAGGACAACTGATAACGATAACCATAGCAACTATGACAAACATAAATAGACGTGGAAGGACAACTGATAACGATAACCATAGCAACTATGACAAACATAAATAGACGTGGAAGGACAACTGATAACGATAACCACAGCAACTATGACAACCATAAATAGACGTGGAAGGACAACTGATAACGATAACCATAGCCAAAATCATGGTCATCTTCTGACGACTAGAACGAACCGAAAAACAACATAAAATCGGCACCTAAATCTGATCTTTCTTAATAGAGGATTTGAAAAAAATATTAACCCTTTAACTTTTTACTATCTTTTTATGGTTAATATAGAACTAATGTTTCTAATGTTTGGAGCTTATGGCTACAATTTGTGAACTAAGTATTCAAGTACGTAAATAGAGGGCCCTCACGCAAAATACTGATAGTGATTGAGGCCTAACACAAACATAAATTTTGTTTTAAATAAGAAATCGTATGTTTGAAACGGGATAGGGAAGACGATTATTTAGCTTCATTTGTAAGGGTACTGCATATGGTAGCTCCTCAATATGAGAAGCATTTCTGATCGTCTAGGGACTTTTCCTTTGTAGTTTCAAGTCAGCTGGAGTATCCTTCAGATTCCATGGAATGCATTCAGGATTTTATTGAAAGAGGCTGCACGAGTACTGTAAAGAGGCTACATGAGAATTGTGGAGCCTGGTTATTTAAGGATTTGGCAAACCAACTGTCTTGACTCAAAAGAGATAACTCATAAAAATACTTGAAACTATATGGCCCATATGCATCAGCAAAAAACCCCTTCATATCAAAATTCTAAGAAATGCTTTAAGTTAACATACCATTTTGGTTAATACATGTTGCGTTGTTTCTGCATGGCGTCGCTGAACAGAAGTCAATTGGGGAAGAACAAGTGGGTCCCGTAAAGCCCGGAATGCAGTTGCACACATACGAGTTAATGAGGTCAATACAAACACTGTTTAAAGGGCATGAATTTGAAACACAATCGTTGATATTGATCTCACAGAGACGGCCAGTAAATCCAGGCAAACATGTACAGGTGAAGCTGAAAAATGATTAAAGTAGAGAGTTAAGGCCAGTTTTTACTTAAACGAATACACCGATTCTACTGAGGCGGCCTGAGGTTGGTGCATGCGTAGGCTAAGAGGTGGAGTTCCCCTCAGCTACCCTCGAACGAATCGGCTAATTGAGGAATTCAAATGGTTTGAACTTTTCCATCGGTCGTAATCCCCTTCTACACACGCATCAAACTCCGGCCGCCTCGGCCTATTCGTTTAAGTGGAAACCGGCTTTTACTTCGGGAGAATTGAAAACCCATCGAAGGCAAGGTTGACACAAGAACCTAACAGAACGGTCAAGTAACATGAAATTTAGTAAAACTTGCAACATTGCCAGCTTTACTAAATTTCATATGGAGGAATTATAATTCATCCATATGAAATTTAGTAAAACTGGTACACAAGTGTCTCCATTTCTATGGCGCCAAGTTTTGGGAGGGAAGGATCCGTCCATGTGCGTTTTTTTCCTCACCACAGAATTAAAACCGAATACGTGTTTACGTATTTACGCGCTCAGTTTAAATTCTGTGATAAAGAGAACAAACGCACATGGACGAATTCTTTCCTGCAAAACTTCGCAACATATAATAGATGCATAATTCATCCATATATTCCAGAGATCTATCTCTCCACCCATTCATTCATTCATTCATTCATTCATTCATTCATTCATTCATCCATAGCATTCTTCTAGTGCATCTTTCCATCAAACCAGTTCAAAATCTATCACTTAATACTTTAATTTATCAATTGCTAGACCTTTTATAATACATCAACTAACTATTGATTAGCAAATCAACTACTAGCTTTATCTAAAGAATAAGGCGATAGCTCTACTTCTGCATCAATCTAAACAGGCCTTAGAATCAATGGGCACTACTTACTTGTTTACTCGGTCCAAACAAGTTCCCCCATTTTGGCACGGATTATCTGGTTTGCATTCATTTATCTCAGAATTACACCTGCGTCCAGTGTACCCAGCATTGCAAATGCAGGAGAAGCTGTCAATTCCATCGACACATCGTCCATGGGAATAGCAATGGTCGATGGGATGTAAACATTCGTTGATGTTCTCCTCGCAATGGCTGCCTGTGTGTGAATAAGAACTATAAGCACATGGTACAGCCAAACTGCAATTTAAGGAAATCCCTGTACTAGTATTTAAAATATAACCAAGATTTCTCTTTAAGAAATGCCACAGCACAATGAAATCTCCTAAAGCTCCAACTACAAGCATAAATTCTAACAAACATATAATCTACATTTGTCCTTGTTTATGAGAGACAGGATACAGCGCCATGACCTAGCGGTAATGCACTCGACTCAGACCAACAAGGTCCTGGGTTCGAGGCCCACCGCAGGCCATTGGTGACGTGAGGAAGGGCATCCGGTCCTAAGTGCTAGAGCCAGAACTAAAGTCCTCTCGGAGGCACCCTCCAAGCCCCAAGGAATTGGGGGAAACGGAGGTAATATAGAGAGTATAAGAGATAGGATCCTGCATGTTGTTGTAGGTAGGAGAGTGCCTGTTCGAGATCACACTTTTCCTAGGCAACCAGTATGTCAGGTAGGGTTGCCAGCTCCTTTCCTCACACCCTCTTTATCTCCAGTATTACCACTAGGTAACAAGGCTCGTGAATCTGTTGGGCTATCGACTCCCCAGAAAATAGACAAGCGCTCTAGCCTCTAAACTATCCCAGCCGTGCCTCTAACCATACAGAGACAAAGTTTCAAATTGAATTCCAAATTAAAATTCAGCAATTTAAGGAAACTTTCTTTTAGATTTTATCTCTTACACTAAAAAAATTACCGATGAATCCTGAGGGGCACCAACATTGATAAGATGCAACAGATTTTACACAAAAGCCTCCATTTTGGCATGGATTCGACAGACATGGATCTACAACAGCTTCACATCTTGCTCCTTGAAGAAATAAACATTTTTCTTACATCACGCATTTCATATTTGAATGAAAGAACAACTAACTAACCATTAAAATTAAGCTTCCTTCTCACATGAGAAGAAGAAATCCTCCTATTTGCATGCAACAGTTCTCAAATAAAAGGCTCTCTGATAGCATACATTGTATTCAAGAAATAAGAGTAGCTCCATTTGAAGACAGGATGAGCTCCCTGCCTTTCTTACCATATCAAAAACAATTGCCATAACAGTTATCTTCTATCAAAGACTTCTACACAACATACATAAATGCATTCTACTGACGAAAAGGTAAGTACTAAAACAGTATTTAAATATAACAGTAATAAAAGCCTACCAATATAGCCAGCTTTGCATTGGCATGTATAACCATCATCTTTTGCCATACATTTACCGTCGTGAAAACACGGTGATGAGTCACAGGCCGTTGGCAAAGTTGCTTTTTGTTCTTTCATACACAAAAGAGTACTGTTATTTCTGGAATAACCAATGGCACACTGGCAAGAAAACTCTCTACATGTTTCATTGGGGCTAAAGCATGAGACAGGGCAGGCTGAATGAGGGAAGCAGCCGTTCATATTGACACTCCTAAGATGATAAAAAGAAATATTTCAAAAAAGCATCCTGCTTAAATACCTTGATAGGTACTAGTTCTGTTGTCACACTAATTCTTCAAACAGTTCACAACAGAGTAATTTCAAAGCTAAGCCAAAAAGATAGCTATCAGTCTTTTAGAACTGCCTGCAAGAAGGGCCATTCTAGTAATGGTAACGTTGAACAAAACCCAGATAAGCCCTAATGACAAACAACGTCCTAGGATATGAATCTAGTTACCTACTCTTTTAATTTCTATTTATTTAGACTATTCTAAATATTATCTACTTGGAACTTTGTGTATCATTGATGTTAAAATAAAAAAGCTAAAGGGTAGAATAGTGTATAAACCTTGCACCTATCGTCACCATGCATACGAAAGTTTCTAAATAGAATCATTACAAAGATCAGGGCAGAAAGGTATCTACTTCATCTGAGTGTTTCCCAAAGGCAAAGGATTAAAGGCAAGAACCATGAATACAATGACATAAAAGCTACTGAGAATGTTACTGATTCATAGCCCAACTAACCGAGTGAGGAAGTTCTTCCTATGTTAACCAAAAAAGAAGAGCCCCTTACATACTCCTCTCAAACATTTCACTAATGATTTTCTCTCTTTCAGGCTCAAAAGGTAAGGCAAGCATCAACGCACTAACCTGTGGGAGACGCTGCTTTTCAGAGACACATAAACTGTTTGTGTGGTTGACGAATCTGAAAACTGCAAGTCTTTGATGCATCCAATTAGTGAATCACCTGCAGTGATAATTGTAGCCAATGGTACGGCTGTTACGTTAACACTACCAATGTAAAACAATCCAGATTCAACCATGTAGCGTGGCTGAAATGCAGCATCTGTTGGAAGGGGAAGAAGTAAATCTTAAATTACATGCCAAGCAGCAAAATATAATAAAAATAACTTTCTTCTGCAGAGCTGAGACTGTGTGTATTTGATAACTGCTCAAGATATTTCAAAGACAGTCAGAGAAATTCCAAAACATCAATGAAAAACAATTCCAATCTGGTCCCAAATTCCTTCCATCTTGAACCACATTTCTCTATGCATCCCTGTGATTTTCTCAACACAGGGCTGGGTTCACTGACAGGAACAATGATGATTATCCAGGACTATGGTTGCTGTCAAAACTATGGAGTGTTGAAACAAACTACAAAACATCCATCTAAGACAAATCCTTGACAGATATAACCTTTTCCAGAAGGGAGGGGGGCTTTAGTCCTTATCCTTATTGCTGATACCCCATAGTCTAGAATTGTTACAACATTAGAAATAAAGGCTTAAATAGTAATGATAAGCCATTACTCTTTTGTACCTAATTGTAGGGGGTCATATTGTACTTTTTGAAATTTTTCACTCCTCATAGCATTTTATAATGACCCCCCCCCCAATTATAGTAAAATGTGGGAATGATCACTATCAGAAAAATTTTCACTGTCCTTTTCATCCCATTATTCACAAGTCAACTCTCCATCAAGCACTTCACAACCTTTGTCAGGTGGAACATTGTCTACCAAGCCATCCAATTTTTGCTGGTGGGATCATTAACTCCTCTACTTCCTTCATGGCTGTTGTGATTTTCCCAGTAAGTCATTTTATTACCACCCCTCCACTTTATCAAAACCTAGAACAATATCCACCCCTCTGCTTATTCCACCAAACTACAATTAAGCACACAAGAGTATTTCTGAAAAGAGCCAACAGTAGCTTTTGTATACAAATGACTTTTAAGGACTGTAAGACTTGCCTGGTATTGTGTATGTCAATTGATAAAGATTCCCATTCATGGTGATATCTAAATGTGATTCTGATCGCTTCACAGAAAGATCATTCCAGACTCCAGTATCAACACGAGGTTGAAGTTGTAATGATACTCTTGAATATGATGAACTGATCATATTTAGTGATACATTCAGGTACCCTTGACTCAAATAGGCTGCTAAATGGGCACCTTGGTCATTTCCCAAATAAAATAGCCAGCCATGTTTGGCCCTGTTGAAAAAAGAATAATAATAATAGATTAGAGTTGATTAGAACCTGACTAGAAAAAGAAAAGAAAAAGTATGGTCAACAGAATCAATGGGTATTAAACTCTCTGTGTCAGGACAAACTCTCTTGAAGTTTCACAACCATTCGGGGGCATCACATCCCCATGTCCCCCAATTGGTACACCCCTGCTCTAAGTAAATGCTATGATTAGGAATGTGATAACTGAGTCAGAAGTAAAACTACATACATCACTTACTGCTGACTTTTGTCATCTCTAAATCACAATAATCCTTATAGCTTGATGGAAGTGAATGAAAACCAAAACCACCCTTTTCCCTAGCATTTGAAAACCAGTGGCTCTATCACATTAGGTAGATTGCACTATTCTCTGTCAAATTACTCAATGAAAGATAAATAATCTTCAAAGTAAAGGAGAATAAAACCCAGAACAACTGCAAGAATGAAATAATTGAATACCTTGTCCTGAATCTCATGAAGATGCTATGCTGCAATACAGGAACTTTACTAAGGATATCAAAAGCAAGAAGTGAGTCATTTGATGTAAAAGTAATTGCCTCTTGAGATGAGCATAAGTTTTTTGGGCATGACTCTTGGGTGTTTGCTGAGATAACTGAGGATGAAGATAAGTTTAATTGCAGCCAACCAGCACTCAGTTGCTGCAAACACAGAATTACAAATGACTGTGATTGACTGCGAATTCCCTGAAAGAAAAAGAAGCAAGTCATTAAGCCATGAGAATAAGATACATACACTATACTTACAATACAAATAACTAGTATCAAAATTGATTTGTACAATAGCAGTTTGAAATTGTTTTGTGCTGTGATTAACTCTGGGCAATTCCACCAGTAACTGATGTAACAAAATTGCAAGAAAAATATTGCAAGAAAATAATATTGCAAGAAATTATAATAATATTATAATAAATTGTTGTAATAATATAGCAAGAAAAACTACTTGTGGAGAAACTTGATATTTTCAGTGATTAAAGACGGTGCTCATAGTCTTGAACACATACCATTGTTTTCAACCTAAGGTAAATACTGTCTTTTTGGTTGCAGGTTTGAGGTGGTAACTGATGTAACTCAGAGAATAAAGAATAGTTACATTGATGAAAACAACTGCAAATTTTTCTGAAAGGATTTGGAGCTTTTACGTAAAACTCACCGGCATGGTTTTGCAGATATCAAAGAAAGGAAAAACATGTTAAAGCTAATGCAACACAAAATGGGTTAGAGATGCTTATACTCCTTGGTAAGTGATGCAACATAACCCAGTAACTGACATAACACCCTCTGAAAATAGTAGCAAAGTATGGAAATGTTAGGCAGAATATCTGGCAGTTTTTCCATGTTTGAGGCATGATAAATATGTGGAAAGAATGAAGCACCTATATGTGAGGGAAAATGCAATTTTTCCATTCAACATTTTGGTCAAAGAGCAACCAATATTTTTCAACTGTATCTAGAAAGAATTGCACCTTCACATACAAAATGTAACCTATTTTAGGAGATCATAAGTTTTTTCTGTGTTCAATAAGTTCTGAGTATGACAAAAGTGCTCCATTGGCTAGCCCAATTAGCTAGAAAACCAACAATCTATTTATAATATATGGTGAAAAAAGTATTTTCACCCAAGGGCTAACATTATTGTGGAATTTCCCCTTCTTTTCTATTTATGAGATAAAGCTATGGCAGTCTTTGATTCCCTAGAAAATCTTCATGACCAAAGAGCAGGTTCATCTAGAAACATTCTATTCATAAATAATTTATTTTACTACTTCTAAATACAATAATGACTCAGCCTGGCTTTGTTTACATGGCCCATCAATTCAATATGGCTTCATCAATATTTTAATGATACGACAAATGATGAATAAGTAATATACAAAGATGTGACTGAATTTTTGGCCTCCTAATTATGTTTTTCCTTGTGGCTCTCTGACTCAGGCTTATAATCAAGCTGTGCTATCTGACCAATGCTTCTATTGTGTATTGGAACAGTTCTTGAATCTCTAAAATGTCATCAAATTTTTAAATGGTTGTACACATTAAAATTAAGATTTTTAATGATACTGTAAGTTTTACCTGATTCCCCCTGGAAGCTGAATTTCAATTACAAGGAATGCTACAAATTTTGCACAAAAGGAAAATAAGCATAAAATTCAAGACAAACTACATCTGTGAAAAGTCAGTGAAAAACTAACTTAATACCTTAACTTCAGTTTTCTGCTGATAGCCACCAATTATAAGAGTGCCATCAAAAAATGCAAGCTCTATTCCAATATTACCTCCAATTAAGGCTATCAATGATGTAGGAATACCATTTATATTTGCAGTAGTCTCTGGGCTGCTAAGGTTAAACAATGTCAATGTGTATGTAGTGTTTGATGCAAGCTTCTTGTTGATGTAAGCCTAGAGAATGAGCACATAATCAGTACCATTATAAAGCTCCTAGCATAAGTGGTGGGACTATGAAGAGGCCACCTGCAATAAAGGTTCTACATATATGAGCAAACAAGGACATAACAGTCACATCCTAGCTGGGCTATTGGGTAGTCCCCATTTTTCAAATATGCTACATTGCTTCCACAAGGTACTTCACACATTGAAGATTAATAAAGCATGGGACTCCTAATTTAGCATGATGCTGCTTTGCAAGTCATTTGAAATACAACCCCATGACTGAAAATGGAAAAATGTGACTCAGGAACAACAAATTCACCAAACATATAAGCTTAATGCTATAGTAGAATAAATACTATCATGCTTTACTTCACCAGAGAGACAACCAACAAAATAGAAAGCTGCCAGCAAATGAAATGGTTAGCAAAATCATACATGAAAATACCTCTTTCACTTTACTCCTACTGTGCCATTCATAAAATACATACTGTTGATAGATGAATAGAGAGAAGAACTCTTGGTCGCCTGTATTGTTAGTTTGATACAGCAAAACACCATTTGCATTGCAAAAGCTGAACTGTATGGACAATCTACTCTCTGCTGTTCGCCACCAGTATCTTGGAAGGTTATTCTGACCAACTTTAAGAAAGGCTCCATGACCAAAATATTTTGCAACAGCGACGTATGTCAATGAAGCCAGAACAAAAAACAACAATGCTGAAAATCAATGTCTATATGATCACACACTTCATGCATATTTGAGTAGAAAATGACACTGTAGGTTCAATGTTTTATGATATTTATATTGCTACAAGATGGTGAAATTAAAAGGCACAATGAGAAGAATTGAATTGCTTGCTATATCACTGATAACATCAGTTAGGCTATATAGGCCTAAAATTTTATTCATTAGGTAACAAAGCTACTCTTCAGTTCAGAATAGAGGAGGGGGTGGTAATAGTTGGGGGGGCTGCAAAATGACTAAAACTAAATACCCAGGGGGTTCACAATAAATGGGGGCTCGTAGAATGCTCTGGAACCACTGCACCTTAACTAATATACAATTTTAGTATGTTGGCTCCTCTCACAATACTGCCATAATATTTTACAACTTTCAGCTACTTTTTCAATGCATTTAGTGGCCATTCTTACTTTTTACACACTTATCTAGCAATGCAAATTTGATGTCTGGGTTGGATGATGCCATCTTGGATCAAATTTGATAGGCCCGGGGGGAGGGGTTGCAAAAAGAATGTCATGGTGTGCAATTTTTGAAAAAAAATAGTCGGGGAAGTCTATTCCAGACTGAAGAGTACATCAGCAAGGCGTAAACTAGATCATTAATTCATACTTTGGTAAGGGCCAAATGTCAACTTCGGATTTCATTCTACTATTGGTATATATCTAAGGGCAATTCCATGTAACGGACATTACAGTTCAAAGAAATGTACTATGCTTGCTTCAAATTCATATTTACTGATAAGTTACTTTTCAAAAAGACTTACATACATTTTACCTCAATGTGATTTAGTTTTAATTCCACAACAACTAAAAATTTTTGTTTATCTGCTGTTTGACTTATTGATATATTTGTGACTGTAACAAACAAGAATATCACCAAATGCTAGTAGACTTTTTCAAACCATTAACTCAGCTTAATCTTTAACTCTATCAAACCAGTTTAGCTGAATGTGAATTACAGATGTATGAAATTTGTGAAAAGTAATGGTCATTTGTTTCTAATGCTCTCCATTTTTGTGCAAACTTACAAGTTTTGCGTCAGGTACATTACAGATATGGCGTAACGGACATTACAGGCTTTGATTATGTAATATAAATGCTGAAAAATTAGAAAATTCTGCTTTTGAGGCTGTGTCAACAAATTTCAAATTCCCTATTGTAATTGGCCTACTGGCTGGGGGGAATGATGGGGTGCATGGCCTCCAACAGATCTCTTAATGGGGTTCCGAAGTGACTCACTATAAGCAAAAAAGTTGAAAACTCCACAATTGTGATGTTTAAGCGTGGAATCGCCCCTAAGCATTCATTAAACTGATTGCATCTGATTTTCAAATACTTGAGCAAAAGTCCACACCAAAGCAGGTACACCTAAGCTTAATTCAACTACATACAAAAATCCTTTAAACTAACAAAAATATAAAATAATACAATATGAAAAGTTAAAGAACCTGACAAAATCACAATAACTTTATAACAGAACATAAGTCAGCTATACTAATCGAGGAGAGGCATACCACAGCAACAAGACTTGGTATGCTGCAAATAGCAATTTTGCAATCAAAATATGCAACACAATATAACTACACAAACCTAGGAAGTCTTTAAATGTCATGTCATGTCAGAAACCAACGGCAAAATTTCGAAGATAACAACTGTTCAGTTAGCCGACATTTTGATCGCGATTTACCTCATAGAAGTAGTAAGCAAAAATTATCCAATCAAATCCAACAGTTTTGTCTTCATAGAAACGACAAATACATCAAAGCTCCTGTGCAGTTACGGAAAGAGAATTGGCAAAACTCTTTTCCAAAGCTTAATGTTGGGTCGCTATTTAAAGTCTTAAAACCAGTAGCTTCCCACGACCTTCACATATACTGATAGTAAGACGAAAACTCAGACACATGAAAATGCAAAGCAAACTTAATACCAAAAGGTTTCTTTTTAATAAGTTCTAACGCCAATTCTGCATGAACTGTCACCAGATTGAAAATTTTTGTAGCGTAAAGAAAGTAGTAGATTTGAGGAGAAAAGCGTTTCTACTTTCTTCCGAGTATCTTCTGCAAACTGAAATAACAAAGAGATTACTTCATTTCGAAGTAGCCTGCCTAGCTGGAAGAAAATTACTACCATATCTGACAGTGGCATAAGATAATGCACCAGAATATGTGCTCGAGGAACCTTCCATTGAATTACCCACAATAGAGCATCTCTTTCTAAATGAGAAAAAACAAAAAGCATGCTAGTTACATCAAAAGGACATAAAACAATTAAAATTAAAATTGGAGATGATAGAATAGAGCAAGTCACTAAATTTCAATATCTTGGAGTACTGCTGGATGAAAATCTTAAAAATGAGACAGATGTTAGGTGCAACATAGCCAGAGTCAAGGAATCATTTAGAAGATGCAAGAAACTCCTCTCAAGTGATTTAAATCTCGATACTAAAAAGTACTTCTACAATCTATGGTTTGGTCTATCTTCAGATATGGCTCAGAATGCTTTAGTCTCACAAAGACTCTAAACAAGAAAATTACTTCCTTTGAACTTTGGTGCTATAGAAGGATTTTCAAGATTAAATGGACTGATACGGTACCAAACACTGAAGTACTATGTAGAATGAAGATAGGAACCCCAGTATTTTTAAAAACCATCATGTGTAGACAATGTCAATTTTTTGGTCATGTGGCCAGAGGATCAGCTGGAAAAGAACTGAGAGAGTGTATCAGATCTAGTGACAAAAAATAGGAAGAGGAAGGAGAAAAATCAGGAGGATAGACACAGTCTCAGAGATGACTGGAGAAAAGGGAATAGAAAATAACTTGAAATTAGCAGAAAACACATTGGAATGGAGGAGAAGAATCAAAGATTTTGATTCTTCTCTTCAAAGAGTGCAACAACAATGAAACACAATTACCCAAATAAAGGCTTCCAACAACCGAATGGGTTTGGATTGAAAGAAGAAGAACGTCTCTTTTGCATCTCTGTGCATGTTACAGTTTGAGTTGGCCCTTTTGCTCTTGATAGTCTGAAGTTCCCGAAGATTCTTCAATTGTCTATCAATTATTGATACTGAATGTAATCGGTTGAACTGGGCATGAAACGACAGCAAGAGTTTTCACAAGATTTTTAATATCTTATGTAATGACGAAATCCATTCAGTAAAAATACAAAAATCCTAATTACAAATAAGGGTCCTAATTATAAATTTAGTGAATAAGTTAACTAAACAGATATAAAACCAGTACTGTTCTTACATGAAATCTTTCCCTTCAGCTTAGAAAATGATTTTTGAGCCCATTCTTAAACTGGGTTAGTGTGTAAGACTCTCTTAAGTGTGTTGGGATAGAATTCCAGGTTTTTAGTCCAGTGTAGTTAAAATTGTTTTTACTGAAATCTAGAATTAGCTTTGGAATTTGGAGATCGGTCTTGTTTATTGTATCATACTTGCTTATTGTCGATCTTTCAGCAAATTTATCGTGTAGACTCTCAGGACATATCTTGTTAATAATCGTAAACATCAGAACCGACCTGTCAATTTGGGATATCTGATCGATGCTAAATGTTGGTCGAATCAAAGAGCTCTTTATTTTTGATGCTTCAATAATGTCAAATGCATGATTTTACAGTCTCTGAAGGGCTGATATTTTGGTATTCGATAAGCTCCCCAGACTATGTCAGCAAAACGAAGTTGACTCTCAACAAGCGCTTTATACACTTGAAATAGCATTGATTGTGGGAGGATGCCCTTAAGTTTCTTCATTGCTGCTAGGCCCCTAGCAACCTTTTTCTTAACTGATTTATACTGTTCTCCCCATCCAAAGGTGTCGTCAACTATTGCCCTGAGATATTTTGCTTTATCAACCCGTTTACTTTTTCCTCGGTGTATGAATAATTGCAGTAACGATTCTCCTTTTTTCTTTCAACGAGGATGATCTATTATCATGTATTCTGTTTTTGTGGGATTGAGACTGAGTTTGTTAATCCTCATCCATTCTGCAATATTTAATAACCCAGCTTGTTCTCTTACGATGTCTATAGATATTGGACAATGAAGATATGTTCGGGCATAGGTAGGGACAACACTACTGTCCAAACTCTCAGAGCCTCAATTCCTAGATTGATCATCAGGGGCGTAGAGGCTATTCAAAAAGTAGATGGAGTACTCTCACACACAGAAAAGGGTGACTCTATAAGTTGCAATTGCGCACTTTGAATACAAATTTGTGAAAAGTGGGGGGCATGTCCCCCTTTACTCCCCTGTCCCTAGGCCTATGCTCCTGGTTGAAGTAATATTGTCACTTTGTAGTTTTTTTCTCTATTGCTATATCAAAAGGCCTGCTGCTAAAAAGATACCCACAATCAAAACATGCAAAACTAGATGTAAAACATATGAATAACAAATGTAGCAAAATAATAAGGTACCCAAATGCTTTCCCTGTTTATCCTGAAGAAAATCTGTGCATTCATTGTACTTGCAAATTAGAAAGTTATTTAGCAATCTTTCACACTTGCTTCGTACAAAGGAAACCATAGAAACGCCGCAGAGAACTTCACAATAAACCACCATGAAGAGAGAGCTTTTGCTAGTTTTATAATATCCATGGAAATGACATGCATTAAGGTCGATATTTTAGCTCTTTGCTTGCAGAGGATGAAGGCTAATGCTTGTCAAAGGAATAATACAGTATGGCTTTGCGCAATAAAATCCAGGCTGTCTTTGTCTGCATCTGTATACAGTGCTTGATAGCATATATAAGGCACAAATTCCTTGAGTATCAGTGTCGGCCAATTTACAAACAGCTTGATCTCTCATATCGTATTAAAGAATATCCGCAATTCGTCTATCCTGAAGAACAAGAAAGATTTGATTGGGAAGCAATTTTAGGGCCATGCAAGTCAGATATGCAATGGCAGTACAGGAGAACTGGTCGTCAAGAAGTGCAGAAAAGAACCAGCGCGAAGGAAACTGTTGTTTTTCACAATGAAATAAACCCACCTGGATATTATAGTAAGTTTCTTGTGCAGTCAATGACAAATGATAGAAAAGTAAAAACAGTTGGAGGAGACTACTGGCGAGCTTATCTCACGGGCTCGGCTTGGCAGAGGGGATTTGTCAGAGACTTAAATGACGGTACATATGAAATATGGTTTCTGATAAAAGAGCCTGGAAACTACACGCTGAATATGTTGTTGGAGCACTCACTGTGCGACGGACTGCGTGATCCACCTTTGGGTTGGTTTGAAAGGGGTAATATCCACGGACGATTTCAAGAAGATGGAATATTGGGATACCTTGATGACTTTTTAGTGGATACCGTAGCACTCTTAAATTTCAGCGTAAGGAGCAATTTAACTTCTGAAACAGACATGAAAGTTCCAAAACATTTTTCGACTACCGATGGCAATGAGCAGATATTATGCCACCTGTTGCAGTCACATATTCATAAACCGTGTTTCTACTCTGATGCATTTAAACGCAACTGCCAGTTTGTCTGGGATGGCTATGGGAGGTGGGAAAATCAGAATTTTGGGATGAAATGGTTGCCTAATTTTCCTATAAAAAGTCCAGTTGAGTATAGTCACAATGCAAAACTTGAAACACTCTGGTTTCTTGGAGATTCATTGACATATAGATTCTGGGATTCCTCATATACTAGAGTGCTTTGTAGAACAGTTTTTAAGCACTGCAAGTACACCTACACATGGGTATACAAAATAGATAGTGGAGAAGGGCGCAAAGAACCAATAAATGTAGGCCTAAAGTTCAACCAAACCAGATTTTTTGAGCCTTTGCATTCCATTCTTAATAGAACGAGCATGAAATCGAATAGAAGTGTGGTCGTAATAAACTTTGGCTTGCATCTGGTGATGAGTTTGAATTTCAGTCAATATAAAAATGTCATAGAAGAATTTATTGGGATCGTGGAACAGTACAGGTCGAAACGGAAGAAAGATACGATTCCACAATTTATATGGAAGACAACGACATTAAGTCATAAAGAAAACACAAAAATTTGGAATTTGACACATGCCAGGTTCTTGACTAATCAAAGGGTAACATTATTTAATGCTTTTGCTAACTCGAGACTGTGTACAGCTGGAATTACGATTTTTGATGTTTTCCCCATTTCGGCATCGTTTCCCTCAGGTACTAGAGACCATGTTCATTACCATAGCTTCGTCTTCGAACCAGCTGAGGATGCCCTGGCAGACTTTGTTTGGAGGGAGTACAATTGATGACACCAAATAAAGAAATATGCCTATTCTACAATCATGAATTTTAACTAGCAAAATAGCGGAATGTCAGTGTGGTTGCAATGCAATTAGTTCATGAAAACAAATTATCGATCATGATCTACCACGATATGTTTGATCAACTGCATTAAAGTGTTGGTCTCGCTATGAGGAAATTCAACATGTGATCGATAAGACTTTGACTGTTCTACAAGTCTCATCTGCTGTGTGTGTTCACATTGATCTTTTATTTGTCAAATACAGGATCGCTATGAACATAACAACATCTTGTATTTGAGGGGTGGCAAAGAAGATATTTAGCCTGTTCGTTCCAAAAACTCAGTAAGTATCTTGTCCCTACTGCATTTATCTCGATGATTCTGCCAACAGATTCGGATTCTCACTGCTGGGCTATACTGACATTTTACAATTCAAAATTTGGATGTTGCTCGCATAGACTGGATGGTTTCAATGAAAGCAGTGAAGTAAATCCCCAGTACTGACTTACTCTCTCTTTGTATCTAAACACGATTTCTGTTAGCATCCATAAGTTGCCCGATTACTTTTTGGGCCTAGACTTCATTTAAGCCAAACCTGCTTAATTTATTACTATAAGGATCGGAATGGGAACAAGTTGTGCCAAGAGCTGTTGTCTGCTCTCTTTAGGCAATGCTGGATTTTCAAAATTTTCCCTGTTTACTACCTCACAGCAGAAACAAGATGTTGTTGCTCAGAATACTTCGTCTGATTTCTTTGCATAGTTGGTTTGAATGAGCACTCTCGCACACTATGTGGCTGTCACCACATTCAAATATTGATTGATTGATTGATTGATTGATTGATTGATTGATTGATTGATTGATTGAGTGAGTGAGTGAGTGATTGAATGATTTGAATTTGATTTGAAAAAGCATATCCAGCTCTTGAAAAAGTGGATCGATACCACCCCAGCTGTAGTGAGCCAGGTGTTGACTTGTCAGAAAGGCAGAGACGAAACTTAAGGGTGCATAAGGGTGAGCCACCCACCCAACTTAAAAAACTGGTCGTTTAGCAGGGCAAAAACGGCAGTACCATGTACTTTTGCAGGGCAGCTTACTGGACCCAGGAATAGTCGTGAACTACTATTGCTAAAAAATAAAGAAGGTCACAGACAAAAATGTTCGCACGGCAACCTCTGTAACCTTACCATTAAAACATTTATTGAAGTCACGTCCCTCGAGAAAGGAGGATGCAACAACTTATTCAATGCCAGTAACCATGTGTAGCAAGGCTTGTCACAAATGTTTCTAATATTTCTATTTGAGCCTTTATTAGCTTTTTGCACTGTACTGACCAATCAGTGCTCGTAACCATGTGTTGGCATTGGTGCTGTAAATGGGTTGGAACTAATAAAAGAATTCTGTGGAAAGTAGAAACATCCATTTGGATAATATATCAGTTTAACGAGATGAGAAACAAACAGTGTATTTCGATAGTGAAATCCAACTATTGAAGAATGAAGTTTCCACTAGTTCACAAGCCATGAAATAAAGAATTTCGGATCAGCTACTGATCACAGATTGTTTGATGTGATATCAACTCATCAGGTCTTGACATTGGGCTTACTAATGTTTTTTAAAGTGTCTAAATACAGTATGATGAGCATCGTATCACGTTCTGTTCTAGATTTCTATTCATGACTATAAATTATATATACACATTGGCGCTGTTGGTGTGAATTAATGCAATTAATGAAAAAGTAACTAAACCATTAATGCTTGTTCAACGTCATTAGATTCTATCTCCACATATTTTCAAGCATCCAATGGATCGTAGTGCCCTTGGTTTGTGAATGTAGAGGGATTTGTGACCTCAAAACACCTAGCTACTTCATCTATCCATGTATGAGTCACAGAAAATCCACATGCTATCGATTCTGTATTCTGTCTGCCAGTTTCATGCACACGCCGCAGCTCTGCTTGCAATTGGCTTTCATCCAAGGCGGATTGTTATCACACTCCCCAGATTTGGCCCATGTTTCACACATTGGGTGCCAATCCAAGCAATCTAGAAATTGATTTATAAGCAACAGACTAAAGAGATGGAATTAGAAAATTCATTCTGTGGCCTTTTGAATTAGATATTCAACTCATCCCCTGGGAAATAAAGATTACGAGAAGCTGCTAGGCTGCAAGCACACACTCTTTGGCACCGTATAGTAGGCACCGTTTGAAAATTTCAACACCCATTCCCATTTACTAAACACCATCCTCCCCCATTTTACTGAAGTTTTCAAAGTTTTAGAAAGGATATGTACGTAAAGCACATGGACTTTGTGAACGCAAATTAATAACAACAACTAAGGAAATGAAAACAAACTATTTACCTTATACTTGCACAATGTTAACCACTAATTGCAATAGTTTTGAAACGTTTGGGTCCCCACACTGTCTATTGGGCATTGACCCCCCCAACTATTAACAAACCCCAATTTATGCATTTTTAGCAAAATTGCCAACCCTTATCCTCATCATACCCCCCTTTTATTTGTTGCCAAAGGGTAACTGGAGGTAGTGTCCTGGAGGGGCAAAAGCAGTGTTTTGGTATGCAAATCTTCAGGTTAATAATTCTGTTGGGGGGCAAAGCCATGAAATAATTTTTTATTTGGGGGCATTGCTCCCGTGAACCCTAAAGGTACATGCCTGCTAAACTGCTTCAAGGGTAGACAGACTATTACAAACGAGAGACAATAAATCAAGCAAGTATTTGCAACATAATCTAGCTTTTGTGAGAATGAATGAAACGATGAAGGCAAAATGAAAATGTGAAGCAGAAAAATGACTTTTTAAGTATAGGATTTCAATTTAAGAAATGAGTATTCACTTTGAGTTGTAAAATATGATACAGCAAGAAATGTTCGAACAATCACATCGGGACATGTAGAATCTGTCCAATACTATTAGAATAACGTTAGACCATATTACATTACGGGATATTAAAAGTTTATGCAAAGACAAATTCCCACAAATAAACACTACCCTCCTCCAAGCAGAATGAGGAAATAGCCGTTAAATAAATTGGAAAAATGAATAAGGGGCGACTGTCGCAGAGAATAGGGATTGGAAAATCACTTACCTCTGCATGATCCACAGCATTTAACCCATAAGTCTACGGGGCAATGCGGTGTGCTCAGATATTCAACTTTTTGTTCACATCTGTTTGATCTATTTTGGTCGATACATTTAAATTCTAGAAAATGAGAATGAAATTTACAACCAATATATCCTAGAGCTTAAAACTTGAGTGATAATTGCAATGCCAAAAGCATTTATGTAGTTAATGAAGGTACCCAGCTGTTCACCTCCTTGCAAAGCGAACTGCAATAACACAAATTTGATGAATGAAGTTTCAAAAGACTACATTTTCTTTTTAAGGCTAGAACTCAAATTCTTATGATTCGCATTTTCAGGGACGCCGGAGAGGGGGCAGGGGGCAAGCGCCCCTCCTTTCTTTCATTCGGGGGAGCAGGGGGAGCAAAATTGCACTTTATGAAATGCAACAGAATCTTTTTCTGGACATTGATATGATACAACGAAGGTCAAATAAGTAATATAAGCAAGTAAAATGTGACTGGAAGAGAGAGCTATTTGTACATTTGTGTGAAATATAGGCCCTGCTAAAGGATGGAACAAAAATGTCTCAAGGAGATGCCCATGTTAGACGGTGTCCCAAAGAGCTTTCGATGCAAGTTTGTGTCCCTCTGCTCTTGTTGGCTCCCTCTACCCCACTATTGTTACGACGTGCCTGCGCATTGTGTTGTAAATTGAGCAGGGCAGGAGCAGATGAATGAACGTGTCCTACTTTTAGTATGGAAGTAAGAATAATTACAATATGACATAGTTGTTTACTCATAAGTTCTTTATGCAGCTTTTAACTTGATGCAGCTCTAATTCATGTGCTCAACAAGGGAGATCTTTGGGGCCTGGAACCCTACCTTTTTCAGCAAAAGTGCCCTTTTTGCCGTGCCCTCTTTATATCAAAAAGGGCGCTTTCCTTGGATCAAAAAGGCATGGTTTCAAAATTTTTCTGATGACTTTGCCTCCGGCCCCCATTTGTCCTTCGTTTCCATGAAGAGATTACAATGAGGATCATTAAACTTCAGAAGTAACCATACCAGTAAACTTCTCAGACTATTTCTTTCGTTTATGAATCTGCAAAACAATATTCAAAGGCCCTATCCTCTTTAAAAAGTTCTAGCGTGCCCTTTTTCGTGGATTGGACCTCTGCCCTCGAAAATTCCTAGTTGTGCAGCTGTAATTGTAACTCATGTCTCAACTCTCGACGTAACTCTGACTCCTAGTATTCTTATTGTTACTCTTAGCTCGGTAACTGAAAACTCTCTCTTAACGCTGACTCAAAACTCTCTCTTAACTCTAAGACTCTAAGTACCAAGAAATGCATATGATTAAATACACATAGAAATGGAATGGGCACGAGTGTGCTAAGAAGTTCCGGCTGCGCAAGGGAAGTGCTCCCTAACGGGCTGGGGCCAAACTTCTCAACATATTGCTCTTGGAGTTAGTTTTGCATTTATATCTCTAAATTAAAATTATTATCCCTTCACCACTTTTTGTACAATTGAAGCATCTACGTAAATTTGAAAATCACACAACAGTTATATAATAGCCTTCAAAATTCTGCATTAACTAGGCTTTTTGACACGTTTTATGTGGTAACATTAGACTCCATAGAAAAACAAAGGATGCAAGGCCTCTAAATTCTGGATTTCCATGGTCCAAAGAAATTCCACCACGCCCCTGCCCTCTATGTATATGCAGAATACTTACCTTGACAAGATTTGCAGCATCTTCGCATCATGAAATTTGGATTTTTAAAGCACTCTCCATCTTTGGCCCATTGTCTACATCCTTTGGCCGAATTGATGCATCCTAGATGGAAAAATATTCAGCACAATGAAACCTCAGTAACTTTCCTGTTTTGCCATTTTGTTTTAAAATGAATTCACTCCAGTCTGAAGCCCCAGTTACACTATACTGGATTGATATCGGAGCGTTTTGGTTCTCATGCCGTTGTAATTTTGAAGATATTAGCTACACTAATGGAGCGCTGCGATTTTCATTCCGTTGTGAGCAGTTACATTACAGTACAACGCACGAGTTTGGAGCGTTTTGATTTTAATACCACCTCCAGAGCGGAGTGATTTTCAAAGCGATTTTCGGAGCGTTGTGTACCGAATAAAAGCCAATAACAAGATTTTCGGAGCATTGTATATCTGCTAGCCCAAAACGGTATGAAAACCAGATCGCTCCGATAGCAATCCAGTGTAATGCAATGGGAGTCGATCAAATACTGTGACAAAAAAATGTCTTACTCTGAGTTCCTTCGAGGCATTCACCGTCATCAACGTAGATATCATCCAACAACACCGTTGTTTTTGCTACCTGACCCTTCTTGAAGATGAATTTCAACTGGGGATTAAAGAAAACCAAGACTGAACAACAAACTGTAACGCTTTGATATGCTAACTTCAATGACATCTAAGCATTGTAGCAGACGTGGCTCTGTGATGAATGAATGGAATGCTTTATCATTTGAATACACTTGTTCTATACGGATGAAAATGCAATTAAAGTCCATACCCTAAACTTCTCTTCAATTATTGGTAATGTGACTGCCCCTTGCTTCCATTCACTGCCTTGATCCCCCTTTCTTTCCCATATCATCATATGTTCTCCCTTTTCGTAAACAATGTAAAGATCCAGGCTCCCAACGTTTTCTCCGCTGAGAACATAGAAAAAAGTAAAGCATCTTTTGTAGTTTGACTTTACATGCATATCGCTGACAAGGTAAGCAGACTGATCTGGTTTGCAACTGCTGCGGACATCGGCTTGAAGGAAAGAGCCTTGAAAGGTAAGATATGATAATTAATTGATTCTTCAGAGATCACAAATAATGGGCAGAGACAAAATATAAGCCCATATAAATATATATATATATATATATATATATATATATATATATATATATATATATATATATATATATATATATATATATATATATATATATATATATATATATATATATATATATATATATATATATTTATATACCCATATAAATCTCAGAACCAGAATAAAGAGAAGAAAGAATATTTCTTGATTATTCCTTTGATATTTTGTCCATAGCTTGATAATATACATATTTTTCTATAAGAAAAAAGTTTATAAGAAAATGAGGCTCAAATGGTCAAAATCTTTAGAAAATCATGAGGCTTAATTTCCAAAATTTAGTGCTTTTATTGGCAAAAAATCAATATTGCATCGTTATTCAAAATGTTAAAGATGGAATTCAAATTCAAGTGTACAATATTAATAACAACAGTGTAAGCTATTGTAGCCAGTTTATTTCAGTAAAAGTTAAGAAAAATTCAAGAAAATCTTAGGCTCAATTTCGGGAAAAGTCAAGAAAATTGAGGCTCAGGCAAAATGACGGTTTTCTCTTAAAAAAAATGTGTATTCAAACTCTTTGCTGCCTCGACAATTTGTTTATCTCTACAATTACATATTACTCAGCCAAGATGTGGAGTAAACTATAGCTACAATATGGGATTAAAGTTCTATGAAAGTGCATAGCTTGATCTATGAAAGTGATTGCATTGCAGAACTTATGAGAAGGGGAGCTACCAAAGCAGATTTAAGTCATTGGTACCGTACTCCAACCAGCATTCTAATTTATCTAGAAAAAGAATACTAGTTAGTAAACGAAATAATAGAACAGTCAAAAACTATATTCCAATAATTTGACCTCCATCAGGTTAAGCAGCCAATCAATCCATTGATCACAGGCACAAAGTTGAAAGCAATCCAACAGTGACAGTACATCAAGCATACCAAAGGATATTGAACGAGTCAAGAATCCATTTAGCAGTAGTCCAAACTCAATCGATTATACAATCAGCTTCTTACTATGGTACTTTAACCTAAGTCAGTAGTTTTCAACAGGGATTCCCCGCAACCCTAGGATTCCCCCAGCACAGTCCAGGGGTTTCGCCATGAGCTATAAAAATGCTACGATCGACAGCTTATTTTAACTCTGCAGTGCAGAGATGTGAACAGGGGTTCCTCCAGCCACTGGAATACACCCTTGGGATTCCACTCCACCAATAAGGTTGAAAACCACTGATCTAACTGAATAGGTGGGGTTCATGGTGCCATCTATTTTATAAAGATGACGTCATGATAAGTAGAAGACTACCTCATCTTCTTCTAGACTGAGCAAAGAACGAATAAAGCATTAATTCGGTGTACGTGACTGCATTTCCACGAATGGGTTGCTCCAAAATTGATCACCGAGCTATGTAGGGAGCAGAAGGTCCTGAAAAAGAGTAATTCCCAGTTTTCTTCGAAATATAGAGGTGATCTGTCAGTGCTAAAGTAAATATGGGTCACACAAGCGAATCAACAATTACCTATTCCAGATGTGTGATCAATGAGCTTCCCTTGTGATTTCATGATCGTCCACTCACAGGATTCTGGGTACCATTCTTTGATGGGCCAACTCCCAGTGCCACTTTCAAAATTCGAATCGAGCTTTGCTGCAAAGAGTTGTAGAATTGATTTTTTATTAGCTTTGTAACTATGGCATAAATTTGACAACAAGAGCATGTGAACAACATTTTCACGACTCAATTGCTATGGTATCTTAGGGTTAATGCAGGATTTTGATAAGAAAATTCAAGGAGTTTTTGCAAAGAGTTGTAGAATTGATTTTTTATTAGCTTTGTAACTATGGCATAAATTTGACAACAAGAACGTGTGAACAACATTTTCACGACTCAATTGCTATGGTATCTTAGGGTTAATGCAGGATTTTGATAAGAAAATTCAAGGAGTTTTTGCAAAGAGTTGTAGAATTGATTTTTTATTAGCTTTGTAACTATGGCATAAATTTGACAACAAGAGCATGTGAACAACATTTTCACGACTCAATTGTTATGGTATCTTAGGGTTAATGCAGGATTTGATAAGAGAACTCAAGGGGTTTTTAAGGACTATTCAGGGACTAAAAAGATTCTCAAAAAGCTTTAAGTTAATAGACATTTGTAGGTATTTCGTTTCCTCTGAAGCATTTCTTGGCGTATTACGATTTTTCTTGTATGATCTTCTTTAGACAACTTCTAGATATTTCTTTTAAATTTTTTTTGCGTTATTTATTGCTGTGTATGAATTAAGCAGTAAATATTCGCAAACTTTGAGGATTGTGATCAATTTTCAAGGAAAGGTTCTCATTTTCAGAGTTTCAAGTACCCTTGAGAACACATTTTTCAAGGAGTTCAAGTACCTGCACAAGCCCTGCATTGCGTGCGTGTGTATGCGTGTGTGCCGCTCTGTCTCGCTGTTTGTCTGCCCGTCACACAACTCATAATACATGTCATATGCTATGCATGTTAGAAACCTACTTGATATGCACTTCTGCAGCCTGCAAGCCCTCATTTCTTCCTTGACGTCTTCGCATTGCCCCCCTTTGCATTCCGTTCTACGAAATCTTTGGCCAAGACCGCAACTTTTTGAGCATGATGACCATTGCGTCCATGGAGTGTCCCTTTCACCAATGATAGTTCTTCCTATGAAAAGATGAAACATCTGTTTGATTATATATGTCGTTACTAGCACTGCTTGACTCAGTATATAACAATAACTGCAGATAAGAATATAACATAAGATAAATAGTACATAGGTACATACATACATACATATATATATATATATATATATATATATATATATATATATATATATAAATATATATATATATATATATATATAAATATATATATATATATACACATATAAATTTGTATGTATGTATGTATGTATGTATGTATGTATGTATGTATGTATGTATGTATGTATGTATGTATGTATGTATGTATATATGTATACTAATAACCCTTGAAGGTTGTCGATCTCCCTTAAATCCCCCAAATATGCGCCCCTGAACTTCAAATTAACATTTTAGTCTGCACACATTAAACATCCTGTTGTCATGCTAAAGAGAATGCATAATGCATGAATGCATAGCTACGAAACTTTCTTGTAGCCTGATTTCATAACTCTACTCAGAGATAGAGTCAGCCTAATTAGGTCTTGTCATACAACTTTAATCATTCTCGCAATCAAGATGCGATACTTTAAAATGAAATCCTCCTCAAAGATTATGCACTTACCTTCACAAAACATCATTTCGAGCTTCTTAATATCAAGCTCACTTAATTCATCACCACCAAGAATTCTTTTCTGGTTGTGAAGTGCTTGCACAGTGTAAAGACGATGTCGCCTTCTGCTGAAGTGATCACGTGGACAGTGCATGATAGAACTGAAATCGTACTGCAATTTGTGGTACATCTCCGTGTTGTAGAGTGGGTGACGATGGAAGATGCTAGATTTTCCTTGAAAGAGTTGAATTATTATCAACTTTTTCATGAAATATTCACCACCACGCCCAGGCACGCAAATGCAGAGGCAAGAGGCAATGCCCCCAAGCAAAAAATCTTGCATTATTTTGCCCCTAAACAGAACTTTTGACCTAGATAGCAAGTACTCAGATAGGTCAGGTATCTGAACTTTTGACCTAGATAGCAAGTACTCAGATAGGTCAGGTATCTGAACTTTTGACCTAGATAGTAAGTACTCAGATAGGTCAGGTATCTGAACTTTTGACCTAGATAGTAAGTACTCAGATTGGTCTTGCCCCCCAAGGTTGTGATACAGGTAGGCTTTTCCCCACCAGGATAATCCCACCAGCTACGTGGTTGATCGAACCACGAGTTTATTTCTGTACTATGTCTACGCTGGTTCACCTGTTGTTGTAGTTGTTGGTCTAAAATCTGGCTTACTTCCCCAGAAAAGACGAATTTTAGGCATCTCAACATCTTGTAAGTATTTATATTTTTGTAGTTATTGCACATTTTATAATGTTCATCAAGGAGAAGTTTAAAAAGATTAATACATAGCAAGCAGCATGAGTTTAATAAATACTTTATCTTCATGAGATCAAAAAATAGGGAAATTGCTTTATATTTGATGTAGATTGGAAAACACAATCTTTACGTACCATTGGCAATATTACCCCAGTTCACCTTTATAAACTTATCTCTATCACTTCGATTCTGCTCGTGGAAAAAGCCTAGAAACAAGAGGCAAGTCATTCACAAAATGTAAGACCATCAGCATTGTAAAATCGCTAGAAGCAACTTCAACTCGAAGCCCAAAAGGAACTGTAGATAATTGGGGAAATAGTACATTTGAAGTCATCATTTTAATTTACAATAGCATGCAATTAATGCTGATACCCTCCTTATGCTGTATCCTTCTTGTAAAGTAGTGCCATAGAGATTACCTCGGATATACAGTTTATATGCCAAAAGGTTTATTTGGAAGATAAGTAGTTTTAATTATTCTTTCTATGCAATTCATACTTCGCAGCTTCATTCAAAAATGTCTAGGAAGCGACTTTGACCATTGAAAAGTAAACACTCCCAAAACAAGATACAGAAAATGCCGTGCTTACCCAAAGCATGCAGAATCATGTGTTCAACAATATCTTTCTTCCAACAACTAGGGCCAAGGGATACGTAGGTTGGCTGTCCCTTCTTCAGCTTTCTACCGAGCTGAGAATAGCAGCTAAAATTAAAGAGCGCATTTTTTACGTAGGTATGCATGACCGATAATAAGCATTGAGATGAAAATCAGGGGGGCAAATGCAAATTTTTCTAGGGCGTGTGTGTTCATGGGAACGAGATTTCATCACGAGGGACAGATTCTGCGAAGCAGTTGCCGGGTCCGCTCACGCACTAATAACATGGAAACAAGAGTAAGTACTTACATTTATTTCGCACAAAAGTTATTGTTGTCATAGGTACCTAATTTTCTTCTAAAAGCGTCAAAAAGCAGCAAAATTATTTCAATCATTAAAAGATGAAAAAGAACTGCGGGAAAAACCCTAATTTACCTAGCAGCCATAACCAAAAGAAAATGCATCCAAACTCCAGAAGACACGGACCACATCTTTTGGAGTAGAGACTCTAGCTTACCTTGGAAGTAAACTGTGGCAGATTTGCCATACGGCATAAAAAATCAAATACTTTCTCTATTTTCAAAAAACGAATTAAACATTAGAACGATGGTATATGCAAATGTAGGCTATGCAGACTACAGACGTATAGACAGCTTGACTGGATTGGGGGGAACAGATATTGAAATCAAGTCAAGAACCTTGAGCGTTTACATGTTACATACTAGTGCCAATAGACAGCAAGTATGTCCCATAACAGTCATTTTTCCTACGTATACAGGGAAAAAATGGGGGCTTAGGGGCTTGCCACCAGAAACACTTTTCGAGGTAACGCCCTCTAGAACGTCGAAATAATGCCCTTTTGAAGAATATAATATAGGAGCTCTCATCATTGATCTTTGTTAAGATGGAGAAACTGGACCCTTTACCTAGTTTCATCGAAATTTGAAGATTCAAAAGGAAAAGGCTACGTAGACTTTTTCTTTTTGCTATTACGTTTATGTACTCCGATTTTAGAAGCAAATCAATCTCATACCAGTACATCGAAGAAAAGGCATGCCTTAATACAGATATCTGACCTAGGCTACATGGAATATACTCAAGAGGAGCAATGCCCTATTTTCCCCAAAAGGGTCGCCACTTACACAACACCAATGACAAAGTTGATGCCCTTGTTATCATGTTAACAATGATGGTGAAGCATATGTTCTTGGTAAAAACACAGCAGGGCTGTTTGGGACCGGACCGGATCGAATCTGTACCCGGCAATCATTCTTTAAATATTCCTTCCTATGACATAGATTCACTGTAAGTCTAACTACTATACAGCAAAGTGCCAGCAGAACTGCCACTGGTTTTGTGTGTGATAATCATAGATTCAATACTTACGGAGCCCGAGCTGGACCGTGTTTCGAAATTATCAGGGGGTGTAACACCCCCACACCACCCTCATCTTGGTCGCAAGGGTACAGAGCCCAACTCTCAAGCATGCGCAGAAAGAAAATAATGAGGTGAGAGACGATCGCGCGCTGTCATATCTGAGAGCTATGGGAGTTGAACCTCTGTCAACTTCCAGTCGCAGCGCACGCGCAAATGAAAGTGCTCTAATGGAAACCTGCCTTTAGATCAACATCACACAATCAAGCATGTGATACGTAAATTTTTTTTGACACTTCTCATGTATATAGTCCAACTAAAATTTACAAATACAATTCTCTCTGAATACAGGTAATATTTTTTTGGCTGACAAGGTTACATTTAATCATTAAAATGAAAAAAACCGAAACTACAAAGTGGAATAACATGTATCTTTATAGTTCAGTAAGTAAGAAGATCAGGGTTAGTCCAAGGCTTGTTTCTCATGCAGAATATGTAGTAGGTGGATCGGATGATGAAGGCAGTTATTTTTCTTGAGGCATAATTTAAGTGTTGTTTGTCGATATTAAGATCATTGCACATGGCAATGAAAGAGTTACAAGATTTTCCAAAAATGCCTAGTGAGCTAATGGTTTCTAAAGGGGTTAATGTGAAGACTAGGATATCAAGGAATATTAAAAAGAAATACAAAATCTCAAACGAAAATACACTCTTAATTGCTAAAGAATCACTGAAACAACGAATGCAAGTGAAAGCACAGATATTACGTCGATTGGAGAAACGAGGCCGTTTCTACAGACAGAACAAAGTATTTCAAACAAATACAAGAAGTTTTACAGAGAGATAGGAAAAAGGAAGATTGATTTGGAAGAGCCTCCTGCGGAATCAGAGGTTAAGAATTTTGGAATAGTGTATAGGGGAAAGAGATACACGTCAATAACGTAGCTGAATGGATGGACCGAGAAAAAGAAAGAGTGAATGAAATGGACAAGCAGCAATGGGAAAAATAGAAAGTGCTGAGCTAAGTGCAGCACTTGCAAAATCTCAAAAATGGAAGTCATCAGGCGTAAATCAAATTCCCAATTTTTGTTTGTACTCCCTTACTCCTATACATGATCCTCTAGCGCACTGTCTCACAAATATCATGCAGAACCCGGATATGACGCCTGACTGGCTCACAGAAGGGATAACATATCTCCTTCCAAAATCCCAGGAAACTAACAACTCGAAGAACTACAGACCAATCACTTGTTTAACAACGATAGACAAGCTCTTAACATCAATACTCACAGAAAGAATGCACTCCTTCCTTGAGCAAAACTTAATTTTACCACAAGAACAGAAAGGATGCAAGAGAAACTCATATGGCTATAAAGACCAAATCCTTATAAACAAGATAATTCTAGAAAACTGTCAAAAAAGCAAAAGAAATCTCAGTACAGCCTGGATTGACTGCAGCAAAGCTTTTGATAGTGTCTCACACGAATGGATATTAACCACTCTTCAGCTCTATAAGATCTCACCTACAATATCTAATTTTCTTCAAAGCATTATGGCGAAATGGAAGACCCGTCTTTTTCTCTCACACAACAACGGAGCTTGCAAGTCCGATTTTCTTCACATCAAGCGAGGAATTTTCCAAGGAGACTCTCTCTCTTCCCTTATATCTCTCTCAAATGAACTAAACAACACAGAATACGGATAAACTATTTTCAATTCAAAAGTGAACCACCCTTTCTATATGGATGAACTTTTTGCTAGGAATGACAATGAGCTTGAAGAACTCTTAGCAACAGCAAAAGAATTTAGCAATGATATTGGAATGCTTTTGGTCTTGAAAAATGTGCCAAGGTATCTTTTCGTAGAGGTTCCATTCAGAAAACAACAGATATAAAAATTGATATTAATACCACTAGTAGAGAGCTGGAACCTGGCGAAACTTACAAATATCTAGGATTTAGTGAAGGCAGTGGAATAAATCACTCTGTTATGAAGGAAAAGATAATGAAAGAGTATTACAGACGAATAAGATTGACACTAGAGACAGAGCTCAATTCAAAAAACCGAATTGCAGGAATAAACACACTAGCCATTCCTATTGTGCAATACAGCTATAGCATTATTGATTGGAACCTCTTGGACCTTCAACGACTGGATCGAAAAACTAGAAAGTTGTTGACTTCTCATCATATGCACCGTCCTAAAGCAGATGTTGATCGTTTGTACTTGCCTAGGAAAAATGGTGGAAGGAATATAATACAACTTGAGATGGCATATAAGACTACTACTTTAGCAATGTCAACGTACTTATCAAACAGCACTGATTGGATGCTAAAGTTAGTCCATCAACACCAACAAACTAAGAAGCTTCATTCCATCATCAAAGAAGCCAGAAAATATGAAAGTCACTTAGACCTGAACATTGAAAATTCTCCAATTCCTGACCTACCAGCTACAAAACAAGCCAAACATGTCAAGGGAGCTACAAAAACCTGTGGATTAAAACAGCTATATGAGAAATGGAGCCAGAAGCCATTACATGGAAAGTACTATCTCAGATGCCAAAACCTGATGTTGATCAAGTGGCAACCCATCAGTGGCTTAGGAGCTATGGACTGAAATCTGAGACTGAAGACTTCATTCTTGCTGCACAGGACCAATCATTGTTTACGAGAAACTACCAGGCGACCATCATAAAGAATGGTATAGATGCAAAATGTAGGTTTTGTGGTAATCTCACTGAAACAGTTGACCACCTCATAGCTGGCTGTCCAGTACTAGCACCAAATGAATGCAAATACCGTCATGATAGAGTAGGTCAATATTTACACTGGAAAATATGTAAACACTATCAGTTGTCTGCACCCAATAACTGGTTTGAGCACCATCCACAAGCAGTGGTTGAAGGAGATAATGTCACCATCCTCTGGGATTTCCCTATACACACTGACCGTACTTTCCAGGTGAACAGACCAGACATTATAGTGAAAGTTAGCATAGAGAAGACTTGTCTCTTAATCGATATGAGTGTTACGACAGATCAAAACATCGCTGCCAAGGAATTGGATAAGCTGAGCAAGTATAAAGACCTCGAGATTGAGATAAGCAGAATGTGGAACTTAAAAGCAATTACTTTACCTGTAATTATAGGAGCTCTGGGTATGACAAGAAAAGGCTGTGAAAATCACCTTGACAAGATCCCAGGACAACCACAGCTTCAGGAAATCCAAAAAATAGTATTGACAAGTATAGCTCATATTCTACGAAAAGCACTGTCCGTATGAGTACTAATCTTTGAGTGACGTTTTTGCTTCCCAGACCTTTGCTCACTTTAGGTCACTGGTGTGACCCGGTTAGCAATTGTAATACAAAGCAATTGAGAGACATAAGTAAATAATAATAATACAGCTTGAAGAATAGTGCTAATTACGAATATCAACAAAGATGTGGAAACTTGGCATCAATGTGATCCAACAGCATAGCATATGGCATAAATGACCAAAACTTTTAACCACTTTAACTGTTTATCTCAAAATTGCTGCTCAAACTATTTCAAACATGATCATAAATTATCAAAATTTTGCATCTAAGTGGTCCAAATGGTACAATACAGGCACAGACTGAGGCACGCATAGTGACATAGATGATCATACGCTGGAACTGGATATGGAATTATCTTCAAATTGATAAAGAGCCCATCAAAAGTCAACAATATGGGGTGACCACATGGTGGTACAAATGACCAATAATCCGGCCGGCCGTGCTTCAAAGCCGGCCGTGCTTCAATGTTACCGAAATTAACTGGCTATAAATATGGAGTAAATTTAAGACATACCCAGTTCCTACAAAGAATTCAATCCAATTATCGTCTCCTTTCTCCTTTCTTCGAAATTTCAAGCATGTTCTTTTATGGAAGTCCTCTATGGCTTCTCTAATTACCCTTTCGAAACGGTCTGGGGAAAAAGAAAAATGTTGAAATAAAGACAGGACAGAGAAATTCATACTCGCTGCAAAGATGAACTATGTGAGCAGCTGAAAAAGGAAGGACCACGGGAGTCCAGCTGAGAGTAGTTCGTAAAACAAGCTTCAACTAAAATCAAACTATGATGCAGGTGCATATATTAGGTAACATTTGTTTCAATTGTATGATATCCAGTTCCTTCAAGCCGTTATTTCTACCTGTTAGTCACTTCAGGTGCTTGTTTCCTGACACGAGGTAGCAAAAATCTACATATATACTGTATATATATATATATATATATATGTATATTTATATAAATAGAGTATATATATATATATATATATATATATATATATATATATATATATATATATATATATATAGNNATATATATATATATAAATAGAGTAAATATATATAGAGTATATAAGTATATATGTATATTATATATCTATATATATATATATATATGTATATATATATATATATATACATAAGTAGAAAGGCTCTTGTAAGTTTTAACATATACTTCGAATGAATATTTTTGATAGTGCATTACACGCTTTTTTATAAGAAAAAAGGTTATAAGAAAATGAGGCTCAAATAGTCAAAATCTTAAGAAAATCTTTTGAAAATTTGAGATTTAATTTCCAAAATTATGTTGTTTTTATTGGCAAAAAAACCGATATTATGTCGTTATTGCATTGACAATGCTTAAGATGGAATTCAAATTCAAGTATGCAATTGTAATGATAAAAGTGCAAATCATTCTAGCCAGTTTATTTCAGAAAAAGTTAATAAAAATTCAAGAAAATCTTAGGCTCAATTTCGGGAAAAGTTAAGAAAATTGAGGCTCAGGCAAAATGACGGTTTTCTCTTAAAAAAAGAAGTGTATTCAAACTCTTTGTTGCTTCGATAATTAGTTTATCTCTACAATTACATATTACTCTGCTAAGATGTGGAGTAATCTATAGCTACAATATGGGATTAAAGTTTTATGAAAGTGCATAGCTTGATCATAGAACTTAGAATTTGAATACCTTCGTTCTTTGCACGTAAGCCATTGAACGTAGTGTCATACGGAATGTTATTTGATGGCCACAATTTCTCCTTGGTGGTGATATGAGTCTTTTTGTCCTCTGTTCTTGAATCGCTTGGTTGGGAAAGTAGCTCTTTATCCTTGTCATCTAGCAGCAAACACCCTTCAAATAGCTGATCCGACAAAACTACAACCCAATTGTGATCAATATGATGCTTATGTATGTGAATGCATGAAGTAATCATCGTAATTCCTCTGCATGTAACAAGTTTGAAGATTAGGCAAATGGTAGGTTTACTGTAGAATATACTGTAAATGACGTTAGGGGTGTAGGGAGCCTTCTAAGGGTAAGGGGGCACATGTATTAAGGAAAGCCCTCTAAAGCAAAGAATGCTTATGTATGTGAATGCATGAAGTCGTTTGAAAAGTGGGGTGCATTCACTTATTACCTACCAGTTCCTAATGTCTATGTATTGCATCGACAATCAAGAGCTATTAATTGATGAATCTTGGAACTAGTTTCTAAAATAAATAGGACCATGAAATTAGTTTCAGTGACTGCTTAAATTCATTATTATGCATATAAATTTGATGAATGAAGCTGAACCATCAAAGGAAAGCACACAAGCAACACATTCTGATGAGCTACTTGCTTTGTGCCATGCTCAAGGGTCTTCAGTATGCAATAGTGAATATTTTTGTTCTATGAATTTATCAATCAATTCTTTAATGCAGTTTCTATCGTGGATTTTGGAGGATGTGAAATTTAGCGGGCATGAAAACATTCTTTCCTAATGAAAAAAAGACGCTGATGTGTTCAAATATACTTTCCACAGCAACCATCATTCCAACAAGAAGGTCCTTCAGTTAAATGCACTTCTGCTGAGACTGGAAAGATACTGCCCTTCATTTTCCCCCCTTTGTACTCCTAAGTTTTTATTCAAATGGAAGCATAGCTGTTTTGCCATGGGCTCACTCAGTACATACCATCGTTGATCATTAGAGCCTGAATCAAGTGAACAATATTTCAATAATTTTTTGCTACTCTTCAACCATTTTGTTTCAATATATTGATTGCGTCGTTGGCAATGTTTAATCACGAGCGTGAATCAATTGAATTATCTCTGAGAGTCAATCGTAAACAGAGCTCAAATCGATCAACCAATCAATCAATCAATCAACCAATCAATCAATCAATCAATCAATCAATCAATTATAAGCATGCTCAATCATAAACAGAGATATGGAATCGATATTGTGAAAACTGTTGGAGATGCTTGATCATGATAATGAATCATTCTGATCATCTTTGAGAATCAATCATAAACAGAGCTCAAATCAATTAATCAATCAATCAATCAATCAATCAATCAATCAATTATAAACATACTCAATCATAAATAGAGCTATGCAATCGATATTGCATAGACTGATGGAGATGCTTAATCGTGATAATGAATCATTCTAATCATGTCAATATCACAATTACAACGTAAATATCACAATTACACATATGCGTAGCTTTTTCAGAACAGCAGACACTTTAAAACATCACCATCGATAGCTTGCATTACTTACACAAATCTCGATTGAAATTTCCTTCGACTTTCTCGTTACCAAGGCGAGGCTTTACTTCACTATTCACGTCTTCTATATCACCAGCTGCTGTGTGATCGCGAGGATCTGTTGTAGACGTGCAAATAAATTAAATACATATGTAAATCAGAAAATTCAATGAATACGCAGGGCCACAGAGAGTAAGGGGGAGGGGGCAAATTGCCCAAAGGCTAAAAGGTCCAAGGGGCCTCATAACACCCATTGCTTCAAGGTCTTGAGGGTACTTTTCCAAAGAAAACCAGCAGTACTTTCCAGCAGTATTTGATGTCAAAGAGTGCAGGCAGAACTTATAATGGCACAAAATAACTTCATAGCAATGTAACAACATAATTTCATAATGCTAAATCTGTAGTAATTCACTGCTTTCACGAATTCTGCAATTATCGTACAGCCAGAGGTGACAAGCTAGGGGGCTCTGAGGCCTCTAGTTATTGTAGAAGAAATCGTAAATATCTGTTTTTATCACCAGTTCAACCACCTAGTTATAAATGTAGCTTCACAACACTGAGTACAATGCTAGAAGCAAATACAAGGAAACTTTTCAGCGACGTATTTTAATGTCAGATGAATCAAATCAAGGAGAAAAACCTGAGGCCCGATTTTGCAATGTGTCAAGCACTCCAAATTCTGAATCTAGAAAAGATGATGTAAAAGTCAGAAGACAGTCGAAGTTTTCCAAAAGGTTATTGGAAACATAATTGAGAGAAAGCAGTAATTGGGAAACAACATAAGCTCAAATTTCTGCTTTAGGATGAGCATATTTGTCATGGAATTGTCATAGGTCATGCTATTAGGCTCATTTTCTAAACAAATTCCTAATAAATATACAGCGAAGACATTCAATAAACTGATACATATAAGCTTGCACTTATTAGACCCTCCTTGTACACCGTGCTTATCAATAAGTTTCACTTCATTCTGGCCTATGCATCATCTACTCTCTCAGACAACTAGTCTTTCTTCCTGATCTACCTCAATCTAAAGCTAGATCAAAAATGCAAGACAACTATTATGTTGGATAGAAGTGCAAATACAGATACCCACTGCTATATCCAGTGGCACAACAACCATTAGAATATGCGGACTTAAAAAAATCCCTTGGACATGGATTTTAATGAATGCTTCACTCATACCTTTGTCGATAGGAGCTGTAATATAACGTATTTGTTTACCAGCAAGAGCTACATGGAAACGTACTTTCGATCTGTCAAGACCAGTGAAGTGGAAAATTATGTCTACTATACCTTCCAACAGATCACTAGTTGCTTCATCTCCAGATGTCAGAATTTGGCATGGCAGTAATAGCGAGAGAATGAAAGTTAAAAGAAACATAGCAAAAGCATTCTAAGCAATCCCTTCTCTAAGAATACCGATACTGAAGAGTAAACAAGGCATTTTGCTATGAGATTCTTAAACGCTACCAGCAACTGGTAAATTTTCTACGTTCAAGTGTACGGTTCAGTGCGCAGAACATGCACCAACACCAATTTACATTAAATTTAAGTACACGCGTGCATTACAGATTCATTTCACATTCCTTTTATCTCACAGCCAAGCACAGGAAAGGTGTTCGTACTGAGAAACGATCTTCTTCACTTTAATTCTTCATAGTCTCCACGACTAGACATCAGCTAGATCCTACCTGTCCCGGAAATATTGATATGTAGCAGGCTTAGTTGATAACGTTTCGTAGCCATTGCAGGTAATGAGACTAAGAAAGAATGAGACTTCAGACAGGTGTTAGTGAATTGCAATTTTATTAAAGTTGTAAATCCCAGGTAGCTTTACAAAGACAACTAGCAGATGCTGCTATCTATTCCAACACGTAAGAAGTAGTATCTAATTAGATAGGATCATGTGTTGCGGGACACCATCAGAAAGTTTAAGAATTGTGGTTTTGGGAAAAGTCAGAAAGTTCGTAATGAGCAGCTCCCTTTTTACATAATAACCATAGGCCTTTCTCACAATATTTTGCAAATTGAATTTAACGTTTACTCTGATGGGAGCTGCAGTCACCCACCTGCATCTAAGACAACAACGGTGCAGTGCAGGTTGAAATGTCTGCCAAAAGTCTTAGAACAATTCCTGTGATTTGTGCTATAGACGATCTACAAACCCCCATCCCCCTTAAAACAATGCTGTTTGAAGTGCATATGAGCAGCACCACAGGGAGATGTAGTGCCTTCCCAAAAATCTAAGAGCTTTGGTTAGTGCTAAAACAAGAGGTAGAAGATTTCCAAGACTGTGTAGGTGTTCAAAGTACTTAGGGAGCCATCATTTTAAATTCTGGGTGGAGGGGTGTAAAATTTTTTGCTTTGTTTTATCGAGTTAGCAAATTTTCTTGCCACTTCATAATAGTGTATCAAAGTTTTGAATAAATGCCCACCATAAATTTAAATCATGTTATTTACATGCAAATTGCCAAATCCGTACTTTTCTTAAAATATACTTGCGAGGGAAAATCATTATAAATAACCAGTGATTGTTCTTTGTTTCTTTAATTCCCCTTTTCTTTTCCACTTTCCTTTCCTTCGCATCCAGATAGTGTTTTCAGGACTCTCAAGCTTTACGTCCAGATTGAATGAGATACTTAGCAATGTCATTGGGCTATGAAATTTTCCAGTATTTCAAAATGGGGTTTCAAATATGATTGAATATAGTTAATATGGCAAGTAGACTTTCTATTTGTCTCAAAAATTCTTGCACCCCTGCACCCAGCATTAAACAGGACAGTTCCCTTACAGCAGGCATTGAAGTCATGCAAAAACTTTTTAGAACATGGCGGATGATGATAACCTGTCCTTCAATCAGTATTATCTTGATGAAAAAGAAGTCTTTAACGCTGAATATTCATAATGATTTAGCCAGATAAAAGCTGGTACAACTCAAATGTAAATGAAATAATTGTTTGAAACAGTATAGAGTTACTTCAAATGTTCAGTTCTACTTCAGAGTATGAAAAAGGAGCTTCGACATGTAAATGCAGCAACTACAAATCGTAATGAAACTTTTCAGATCTTAGCTTAAAACTTAAGGTTGAGTTCTTTTCATTTTCAGTTCGGATTTGTTGTCCATTGACACTTCCTTCTTGATATCTGACAAATTTTAGATACTTGGAACCCCACACCCCCCCGTAGCACCGTCCTTGTACGACTAGGCTCTATTAATTCCCTCTAGTGTCTTTCTAGTAAACAAAACAAACGTGGATTCAGATTGTATCCATTGAATATACAGCCATTACCCTTTGCATATCTTACAGCTTTTACTACAGTTACTAGCCATCCATTCTGCATTGACCTCACATTCACCTTGTTCTGCCCAATCATAGCAGCGATTGTCCTTGTCTAAGCATGCTACAAAAACAGAAGAGAACTTACATGGATGTTAATCTGTCAAAGTATAGTCTAGTGTAGAACTGCTATCGACAGTAAAAGTAAAAAAGAATTTAATGTTTTTATAGTAAAAAGCTACTATAATAATGAAGGGAAATCAGATGAGGGGCTAGGGCAAGATAAGTGTGCTGCACACGTCCATTGGCCCACAAAAGGAATGTGTTTTCCCTGCATTCCCTGCATGTACTGTCAATGATTCTTGCAAGGCTTAAGAACTTAAATGCGTTCTCCCGATAACAATATGGCATCCAAATTAGTGTCAGAAAACTTTCTTGGCGGTGTTATGTCTCAGATTGAGGAAAATTGTCGAAAATAGAGGCAACAAGAAAGAGACCTGGAATCTAACCAACAGCCTGCTATATAAACCTAGTAAATCTACAAATATCACCGTTGTTAAAGATGGGAATACTGAAATCCGAGGGAAGAGAGAGATTTATAGATGAAGCTTCTAATCCCCTCTTGACAGGTAGTTACACCATTAATGATAGCAATAGTAGCTTTAAAGTGGAAGATATCAATGACACGCATATCAGATATGCCATTTCCAACATAAAAACATCAAAAGGATTTGGGACTTTTATATTCATCAACAATTCCCTCGTCTTCATCTTCAATACGTCTATGCAAACAGGAGTTTTCCCTTCCCAGTGGAAAACTGCCAGAGTCACCCCCATATTTAAAGGAGGAGATAAAAGCGCAAAAACTAATTATCGACCAATCTCAATTCTTCTACGAAAAGCACACCTCTTCGAAAAGTTAGCATATAACCAGGTATACAAGTACTTGAGTATGAACGGTCTTCTAACTTCTTGCCAATCTGGCTTCAGGGCCTGCCATTCAACAGCAACTGCCCTTTTAAAATGCACCGATGATTGGCTCAATAGTTTAGAAGCTAAAAACTAAATTAGAGTCGTATTTGTTAATTTGAAAAATGCATTCGACACAGTTGATCATGACATCCTTCTTCAAAAGCTCGCTCTCTATGGTATTCAAGGTCATGCGTTAGCATGATTTAAATCTTATCTCTCTAATCGTAGCCAGTTCACAAGGATAAATGGATATGATTCCATTGTTCAGAGTATAAGATTAGGGGCTCCACAAGGTTCTTGTCTTGGCCCCCTATTACTTTCCATATATATCGATGACCTCCCAAATGGCATCAATAATTCCAAAGTCTATATGTAAGCTGATGACACTTGTATAAGCCTACATACATAATATTCCTGACTTAAATGAAGCACGAAATAAAGATTTAGAGGCTTTATATGCATGGCTTAATGGCAACAGGCTTTCTCTGAATGTGGCAAAGACTCAGTCAATGACTATCGCCAGAAAGCATAAGCAAGCTGCCCTAGAAAATCAGAATAAGCACCTACATCTGCAAATCCACAATGAAACTGTGGAGGTTGTTCGATGCACAAAATACCTAGGTGTTCATATTGATAATTCCCTTGACTGGAAGAAACGAATCCAGGAAACGTCTAAAGAAGTCTCGCGATGTATAGGAATGTTGAACTATGCTAAAAGATATCTTCCTTTCCATGCGCTTAAAACTCTCTATACTAGTGACATTGACCCTTATTGCCGTTACTGCTGTTCTGTGTGGGGCGTGTGTAGTGCTACCGAAATCCAGCAGCTACAGAAGCTTCAAAATCGTGCTGCCAGAATCATTACAGGAAGCAACTATGACGCCCCTAGCAAGCCTTAACTTAAAACCTTAAGTTGGAAAACAATTAAAGAGATGATTCAGTTGGAATCACAAATCATGTTCTTCAAATCAATTAATGGACTTGCCCCATAATACCTGATTGATTTGTTTGTGGCAAACTCTACCAATTCCTTGCACAATTTGAGAAATACTACCGCAGACCTCAAAATACCAAAGAAAAGCTCCTCAAATGGCCAGAAAAGATTTCATATAGAGGTGCCAGACTTTGGAACAGTCTACCAGACTAATTAAAATAATAACCTCATAATTAAAAAATCATTATAAACATTGATCTCTAATATTGATAAACATTAGATCTTTTAATATTTGCATATATTACTCTTCCTTTTCATGCTTTTTACCATATATTGTATACTTAATGAAAATAGTTTAAGACTTTGTAAATTAATCTTGATTTTATGCATTTTCTTTGTTTAAGTATTGTAGACAAGTAGATAGACGGAGAGCCTCTTGAAAAACAGCCTTAGCTGATTGAGCTGACCTCCTTTAAAATTTGTAACAACGATAATAATAATACCAAACTTTGACGTATACACGCCAGTCTGTCGAATATTCAGTCTTTGGTGGTATTACACCCCACATCACATTGCACCCCTTCATCCAAAATTGGTCCTTGTAAATGACTAGTAGATAACCACCAGGTAAATGTTTCGCTACATAGTTATCAGTTAGGCAGCGCTCACCAACTAGCAAAAAGTAGGTTGATAGCAGCAACTGATAAGTAGTGGTGAGGTACTTTCAAGGAAATGCAACGTTCTTCACTTCACGTATCAGTAAACGTCATATCCTAGGGATGTTCAAAGGAAATCTGGAGCCCTTAGAGACTACTAATCACAAATGGTCAAAGACAGAGTTAAAACAGATAACGATCTTTGTACATAAGACAAATCTGAGCCACCAGTTGACAATACAACACATTCAAGTGGCTTTTGAACTTTTTGGAAATACGATCAATACTCTGAAATGACCCAGAGTAGTAGGGAAGAGATAACATTTTCGGGAAATTAATGAAGGGCGCTGTTGAGATCTTATCCGAGGCATCTTTGATGGTTGGCAGTCATCTTTTATTCCTCTATTCAAAATGCTTCTTTCTGAGTGTATGTACATCAGCCAGGATATCCTCAATTACTAATGTGATTAGTGTCTCTACGAGTCTTTGAACAAAACTCGTAATGTTTGAGTATCGGATGGCTACAAGACTGTACCCTCAAATTTCAGCATCTCGTTCGATAGCTTTGTAACATATTATCCCTAAATAATGCTGTTTGAAATGGTAAATAACTACATACAATCGCTCCTTGGGTTGCTATGCGTAAAAACTTGGAAACGAAGTCGAAATTATTGATGAACTTAAAACGGATTAGAAATTGAACATAAGACATCCTGTTAATGATCTACCCTGAACTTCTTTGGCATGGGCAAAAAACAGAAAAAACATATTTGAGAATTTTAAAGATGTGGCATCAAAGATTCCTGGATCTGTAGTGAATAAAATTGCCAGAAGGTTTATAGTTGTAGATAAGAAAGGAAAGATTCTGCAGTTATTCTAAACACTATACATTTGACTGTACGAGCAATCAGTCTTGACCCTGGTGGCAAGTCGAAAATATAGTTTTTTTAGAATATATAATTCTTAATTTTCTACAATGAACCTTTTGCTAATGTTATTCATAATCAAACTGCTTTCCCGGACGGAAATTTTTACATTATTGGTTATGACATAGAAGCTATAGTGTTATGACATTGTATATGTCAAAACCTTAGACAGCTGCTTACGCACACTATACTCCTCTCCACCAAGAAATACATATCGGTGAAAAACTGTGCTTGGCTGTGCCCGCCATACGCTAGTTAAGTGGACAGAGTAGTCTCTGGTTATTAAAAATCCTCAAAACTTATCCATGACAATATGGTCCTTGTGTTAAAACTCATCATTGGCAGATTACCAGTGTCCGAAAAAATTTTTCTGACTACGGACGCAGCTTTTCTGCCTACACCTGCCTGCACAGATAAACTGACAGGCTAGCTTGGCTCAAGTTATGCTATCACATATTTATATATTTTAACCTTTGCTTATGTGTGCTGATAGAGATTAGTGGATAAACATTGAAGGAATAAAAATGAAATGAACTGAAACTTGAGACAATAATTATGGCTGGCAAGAGCTGCCTGTAGCGACTCAAGTTGTCTGTGGGCGGCGTCCGTAGCACCTGCATCTTTGTCGGACACTGCAGATTACATACAAGTATTGAAATACATACCTTCGCAGGATTTGCAGCATGTTGACCACATTTCCCTTTTATTTATGGAGCATTCTCCTTCACTGGCTCTGTGAGCGCAAGCATGCTCTTTGTCCAAACACTCTGGAATAACTTTAAACAAACAAACAGAAGTCTAAATCAGTGGTGTATACTAGGGGCTCAGATGCTTTAGCTCTCCGGTTATTTTTTACCTATTTTGGGGTCTATAGCTTCTAGTCTTTGTAGAATATCTTGCAAAAATGCCAGAACTAAGCAATGAAATAGGTTTATACAGTGGAGATTCTCGCTACAAGTTCACGACACAGGTTTTTATTTCATTGCTGCTTGACACACCCAGTTTTCAACAACGACAACAATGAAAACACAGCAACAACCGCAACAGCAAAATCTCGCCTCTTTTCCAATTTTCCAGAGCTCATCACGCTCAACACCTCTCTACCTGAACCCATAGCTTAGCTCTCCACTACTGACCAAGACCAACGAGTGAAAAAGTTAGACCCTTAGATGAGAGGAGTAGCATCAAGTGTCTGAATACAAAGCAGTTACCACCATTACATTTTTAGAAAGCAAGGCTTATATGCTGGCAAAATCTGTCCTCATGGACTCACATATATAGTTTCTACTCCTTGGCACCCAACAGAAGGAGGTAAAATAAGGAGGGGAGATAATATTTTTGCTAAAAGTGTTTAATTTGGGGGGTTAATAGTTGGGTGTTAATAATACTGAAAAGACATTCTGGGGACACGAAAATTTCAAGATTCTTGCAATTAGATGCTAACATTGTATAAGTATAAGTTAATTAGTTTGTTTTGATGTCCTTAATTGTTAACATTTATTTACGTTCACAAAGTCAATTTTTTTTATTTACTTATCCTTTTTAAAACTTTGAAATCTTGAACTTAGTAGCACTGAGATTTGAATTTGCTTCAAAATTGCTTAGTTTTATAAATGGAAATGTGTGGTGAAATTTTCAACAGTCTTTAATCGGGGCCCCCTACTATCTGGTACCAAAGATTAATTATTTTCAAGACATTCTCGCAGTATTGGCAGATGCTGCCAGCTTACCTAAACACGATTTGCAACAGTGCAACATCATCCATTTATGATTGGCATAGCATTCACCTTCCATCGACCATTGCTTGCATTGGTCAACAGCATCAATGCATTCTAAAAAATTTTGCATAATTTTTATTATACGTTGCTTCTAAAGAATGGTCAGCTATTAAGAAAATGATACAGTGGCTCTTTCATGTGTCAAAGGGAAGCCCAAGAATGTTTTACCAGCTTTCTGCTAAATGTTCTTGCTTTCCAAGGAGATCTATGATGTATTGCTCAAAGTTTTATGCAGTCCTCAAGGTTGGAATAGGACTGTCATGGCAGAAGTGAATGGTGACAGTAGAATGTTTGATGAGGCAAGCTTAATTCAGTTTTTGTAGGAGAGAAGTATCTACGCATGCGTCATGTATTGGTGTTCAAGAGCCAAATCCCAGACTGGAAAATTGTCATGTGATACAATATCTGAAAATAAATTTTTCAAAGAAGAATTTCCAAACATGTTCAGAAATGAGGCTCTATTGGGACAAATTCTATGTCTATGAGGTCATTGGAAGAAAGTGAACAAGAGATTCGAGATGCATAGGGCAGTGGCTCAAGGTTGCGAAGGGAGGGGTGCTGGGAGCCCTGTCCCATTTACATATTCATATATAAACCCAACATGTCTTTTCCTTACTTGATAAGCCCTCGGGACATTTGCCATTGTCTACATAAATGTCATCTACTGAAATATCCGACACGCCAGATTCGCCCATTGTTGCCACAAGAAGTATCTGCAAGAAAAAGAAACTCAAAGTTAGATATTGAAGCATGCTCAAGTGGCACATCAGATATGTGGTATTAGGTCCTGGTCAAACGGATCCAACATTTCACCGAGTAGCACTCAACATTTGCTGTCCTTTCTCTACCTTGCACGGCGCTGCTCAGCGCAGGGTGGTCAAACGAATAAACATTCCGTCCAACATTTCTAGACTTTCCTGAGCTCCTGCGCTGTGCCCCATAGAATTCGAAACTTTGGCGTCGAATTAAATGTAAACAGTGTGAGGTGAGCATGCACGAGTCGAGCAAGCCCGATAGCGTGGTCAAACGAATCCAACATTTCACCGAGCAGCACACAGCAGTACTTCAAACAAAAGAAATGTTTGATTGCTGTCCCAACAGTTTTTATCTCTATCAAACAACGCAGAGCAGCATCGAACAGCACCGAGGACAGCACAGCAAGTGGTCAAACGAATGGAACATTTCACCGAGCACGATTGTTGTACGCTGCTCTGTGAAATGTTGGATTCGTTTGACTAGGGTCTTATTGGTAACTCAGATTTACATCACACCACAGAACATCATGGTACTGTACAAATCTTTTCATTTGAAAGTTGTTGCGTACGATAAGGCTAGCCCATAATTAACTTGAGAAATGACAATGAAAGATGTCATTTGAGTAGAAATGATAAGTTAGTAATACAGGCTTTCTAATTCTCTATCTTGATTTCTAGTAGCAGAAAGATCTCTTTATGCTGATCGATATTGATACTGTACTGATGCTGATTTATGATGCTGATTTGTGATATTGATTTGTGATGATGATGATGATAATGATGATGATGATGATGATGATGATAATCAGTGGCGGCTCGTGGAATTTTTCACTGGGGGGGCAAAGCTTTGAAGAATTGGGTGTGGTCCGAGATAGCTGTGGCAGCCACAC